>JAJDFG010001769.1:0-27465 GCA_021039105.1 Scomber colias
TCCCACCAAGAAATGGCTATTTAAGAAATCATATTTTTATGCTTTTCCTTCCTCTTTGAGGCCATCACAACATAAAACATGGATTTTTTTTCTCATTGACCCTAAATTTTATGTTTTACAGAGCTTTATGGGTCCGCCTCGTCTCTGATTGATGTAATTTGAGATGTTACAAACCCCCCCCCCCCCCCCGAAATAAAAGGAAAAGATGCAAGTGAGGGAGACGAGGAGGAACATGAAAGTTATTTAAATATTGGGATTGTAACTCGGAGACAAACTGTCAATCACAGCTGTCGGTCAACTTCCACATGGCAGACGTTAAAGCTAATCTTATGAATGAAGCAATGGTGTCCATAGCGACCACCAGCACACATTTTTAACCTTTCCTGTCGTCCTACCGGGTCAAATTGACCCCGTCTGGTTTGACTGTTCCTTTCCTCCCTCCCTCCTTCCTTCCTTCCTTCATTTTTTTTCTTTCCTTCCTTCTTTCCTACGTCCTCCCCCTTTCCTTACTTCCTTCCTTCCATCTGTCCTTTCTCCCGCCTTCTCTCTTTCTTTCCTCTGTCCTTCTTTCCTTCCTTACTCTCTTTCCTCCCTTCCTTCTTTCCTTCCCCCCTTCCCTCTGTCCTTCTTTCCTTCCTTCCTCTTTTCCTTTCTCCCTCCCTCCTTCCTTCTGTCCTCCGTCCTTCCTTCTTTCCTTTATTTCCGCCCTTCCTTCCTCCCTCCTTCCTTACTTCCTTCCTTCCTTCTTTCCTCCGTCCTTCCTTCCTTTTATTTCCACCCTTCCTTCCTCCCTACTTTCCTTCCTGCCCTCTTTCCTTCCTTCCTTCCTTCTTTCCTTCCTTCTTCCTCCCTTCCTTCCTTAACTCGAGGACAACAGGAGGGTTAAACAACCTAAATTTCGGTTTTGAGACGACTGAGACTGATTTTTTTTTTTTTTTTAATGTGAGTCAATTGGAGCCATCATCTAGCCTCAGGCTGCTTGGTCAAAATGTAAACCTCACTATCAGGTTACATCTCAATATTTACATCTGCTCCAAAAGCCAAAATGTAAAAAACTATAATTTACCATTATTGGTCTGTACTTGGAGGCAGATTCATGCCAAATGTTTATCCCTGTTTCCAAAAGCTGAGCTAAGCCAATCGAACCAGCTTGCTAGTTCAAGCGACATATTTACATCCCAGACCAGAGAGTGGTATCATCCATCTTCTATTAAAACTGTCTGCAAGAAAGCAAATAAGCAGATTTCCAAAAAAACAACAATTATTCTTTAACCCTTTGTAGGTCACACCAAGAAACGGCTATTTAAGAAATCATATTTTTATGCTTTTCCTTCTTCTTGAGGCCATCACAACATAAAACATGGATTTTTTTTTCTCATTGACCCTAAATTTTATGTTTTACAGACCTCATTTGTTCTAAACTTTATTAAAAAACCTATTATAGACTCATTCTGTTCAATCTATGATAGAAAAATTAAATACAAGACTGAGGCTGAAACCAAGTTCAAAAGTCAAGTTACTTTTAATTCTTGCAAGAAGACACACCGCTACCAACAGTGATCTTTGTTGCTTCTACAAGAAGAAAAAATTAAACTCAACTGTTCTTCATGTATACCTAACCATAACCTAACCTGTATCTATAGCAACCATAGAACAACCTGTATCTATAGCAACCATAGAACAACCTGTATCTATAGCAACCATAGAAAAACCTGTGTCTATAACAACCATAGAACAACCTGTGTCTATAGCAACCATAGAACAACCTGTATCTAGGAGCAACCATAGAACAACCTGTATCTATAGCAACCATAGAACAACCTGTATCTATAGCAACCATAGAACAACCTGTATCTATAGCAACCATAGAACAACCTGTATCTATAGCAACCATAGAACAACCAGTTTCTATAGCAACCATCGAACAACCTGTATTTATAGCAACCATAGAACAACCTGTGTCTATAGCAACCATAGAACAACCTGTATCTATAGCAACCATAGAACAACCTGTATCTATAGCAACCATAACACAATCTGATGGTCTGTCTGTGCATTACATTCCTCATACAAGTGGTAAAGATTGACCTAAAAGTTAAATGGGTTCAATAGATTTAGTTTTTGACCAGATATCATGACACAAAGTGACTTCTACCAAACAGCTGAGCAGACCTATAAAGGGTTAAATGTATTATGCTGTTGGACTCAACTACAAGCTAATGAAGAACAATATAAATACCTTTCTGTATTTTTCCATCATATGTTTTTCTCACATCTCGCCATTGTCTTCCCCTCTACCTGTCTGTTTTCAAATCTCACTCCCCCCCACCCCCTCCTTTATCTTTCAGTCTGCCCATTTCTCACCAGCAGCAGACGCAGAGAAATTGGAGAACATTTCGTGTCTGACACCCGGCTTATCTCACAGATACAATCACCATGGAGGGACTCGGGAGGAGGTGGTGCTAGCGAAGGAGGGGGGGGGGGGGGAGAAGGAGGAGGAGGGATAGAAGGAACTACAGAAAGGGGAAAGAAACAGAGAGAGAGAGGTGTAGAGGGATGAGAGATGGATGGTCGAGGGATGAGGATAACTGAAAAAAAGAAAACATGAAAGTATGGAGAAGGGGTTGAAATGAAGACCCAGTGGAAAAGAGGTGATGAATATGGAGAAAGAGAGAAGATAGTAAAAGAAAGAAGAAGAGCCTGGAGAGAAGGTCAAACACAGCTGAAGCAAGATATACTCCAAAGATATATATATATATAAAAAAATGTAATATGCTAAACAAAGGCAACAATCAGAAAAACCCTTTGGGATGAAGTCAATGACGGAGCAGAAGAAGAAGGAGAGGAAGAGGAAGGGAGTGGTGAGAAGGATGATGGGCTAAGGAGGAGGATAAGAGGAAGGGAGGGCCTGGAAAACAACTGCTAATAGTAGATTAGTCACTCTAAAGAGCTGTGGGCTAGTGCACCACTAGTCGCTGTTTGTTTGTGTGTGTGTGTGTGTGTGTGTGTGTGTGTGTGTGTGTGCGCATGTGTGTGTGCGTGCATGTGTGTGTGTGTGAGTGTGTGTGTGCGTGTGTGTGTTCAAATTTATGAGTTCGAGGGAAAAGGGTTGTGCAGAAGCCGACAGACTGAGGAATTTGCCCCTTAATCACTGTACAGTTTAATTAAGCCTGATTGACGTGATGAAACCACACTAACACTAATACACACACACACACACACACACACACACACAGCGCCACAGGGCTGATGATGTCACAGTGTTATATTGTAAAGGCAGCTGTAGCAGCAGTGGCGTCATCTCTATGCCAGTTCTCTCCTGACTCAGTGGCAAAAACATAAAATTAATCTCTTTAAACACTTTGACAGTAAATCTATCTTTTTTTTCTCATCTTTTTTTTATTTTTTTTTATCTCCTTCTGTCTTTTTCTGTTCCCTCGGATGCACTGACAACACATTACAGTGTGTTTGTGTATTTTGCTGATGTCTTAATCCCCTCTTTGGCCCGCCCCCGCTCCAGCAGAGCCATTGTCACAGCAAACTGATGCAAAAACTGTGTTCACACTTTATTTTGAAGGTCTAGTCAGTCTGGTGAGTTTTCCAAGAAGCGAATCATGTCGGGCTGATTTTTCAGAGAAATGCGGATAAGATGATGCTCATATGAAGCGGTTTGGCTGTTAAAACGTCACGAAAACACATAAATCACTTCTAGGCTTCTTGAGTGTTTCTGGGACAGTTCATGTGTGAAGTCACAATAATCCGTTTTATGAGGATTTATCACGTATGAAATGACTTTTTATAAGATGTCAGTAGTCACATTTGAAACTTTAATATGTGAAGATATGACTTTCAGATGCTTTTAGTAGAGAAGGAGATACTGTGTGATGCACAACTGGAGTCTCAAAAGGTCTTTTTAACCCTCCTGTTGTCCTTGAGTCAAGGAAGGAAGGAAAGGAGGGAGGGAGGAAGGAAGGAAGGAAGGAAAGGAGGGAGGGAGGAAGGAAGGAAAAAGGAAGGAAAGGAGGGAAGGAGGAAGCAAGAAGGAAAGGAGGGAGGAAGGAAGAAGGAAGGAAGGAAAGAAGGAAGGAGGGAGGGAAGGTAGGAGGAAGGGAGGAAGGAAGGAAGGAAAGGAAGGAAGGAAAAGAGGGAGGAAAGGAAGGAGGAAGGAAGGAAGGTAGGAGGGATGGAGGGAGGAAAGAAGGAAGGGAGGTGGGAGGGAGGAAAGAAGGAAGGAAGGAGGGAGGGAAGGAGAAAGGAAAAGAGGAAGGGAAGAAGGAAGGAAAGAAGGACAGAAGAGAGAAGGGAGGAAGGAAGGAAAGAAGGACAGAAGAGAGAAGGAAAGGAAGGAAGGAAGGAAGGAAGGAAGGAAGGAAGGAAGGAAGGAAGGAAGGAAGGAAGGAAGGAAGGAAGGAAGGAACAGTAAAAACAGACGGGGTCAATTTGACCCGGGAGGACGACAGCAGGGTTAATGTGCATGCAGTAAGGACAGTGTTAGTCTGGAGGTGAATGAATCTGTGAGCAGCTTTGTGTCACAATTATAATAAATTCCTTCACATTCCTACAATAACAACTTCTCACACAGAGTGAAAAAGCAAAGCCACGGCTTTATCTACAGCCGTCGCTCTCTATCTGTACGTTCATGCGCACCTGTGTGTGTATTGCATTATTATAACCAGAGATAGCATTGTAACGGTTGCCAAGCTACGGCGCTGCACAAAATAAGACATTAAGAGGGACAGACAAGAGGGGCCTTCATGCATCATATGTCCGCAGTTAGGATCACCCCTCTGAGCACAAAGCAGCATGGGTGCTGTTCGGAGGGTGGGGAGGGGGGGGGGGCGGGGGGTAGAGCGACTGTGCAGATGATGTTCCCACAGGGTCTTCTCTTGTGTGTGTGTGTGTGTGTGTGTGTGTGTGTGTGTGTGTGTGTGTAGTCCTGGGTTATGCTGTGTGTGTGTGGTCCTGGGTTATGCTGTGTGTGTGTGTATGTGTGTGTGTGTGTGTGTGTAGTTCTGGGTTATGCTGTGTGTGTGTGTGTGTGTGTGTGTGTGTGTGTGGTCCTGGGTTATGCTGTGTGTGTGTGTGTGTGTGTAGTCCTGGGTTATGCTCTGTGTGTGTGTGTGTGTGTGTGTGTGTGTGTGTGTGTGTGGTCCTGGGTTATGATGTGTGTGTGTGTGTGTGTGTGTGTGTGTAGTCCTGGGTTATGCTGTGTGTGTGTGTGTGTGTGTGTGTGTGTGTGTGTCTAGTCCTGGGTTATGCTGTGTGTGTGTGTGTGTGTGTGTGTGTGTGTGTGTCTAGTCCTGGGTTATGCTCTCTGAGTTATGTAAGCTGTTTGGGAAAAAAGGGCTCAACTCTGCACACAGTAAAAGGGGAAGAGAATGTTATCAAAAATACAATTTACAGGGGCTGAAAATAAGTCACATGCACACGCACACACATGCACACACACACACACACACACACACACACACACACACACACACACACCAGCTGCAGTAATTCCTATTATGATTCTCCAAAACTTCACCGCCAGTTTTTTAATGTGCACAGAACTTTTGACGTTGTAGCATAATCCTCTTTTCTCTCTTCATTTCTCTCTTCCTCTGCAAAATCACACTCATCCTTCTCTCCTCTTCCCAGCTTCATTATTCATTTCGCCGTGCGTGTGCCGGGTGTGTGCGTGCACATACGCTACAACAGCGAATGACGCACCAGGCTGCTGCTGCTAAGCTGTAGAAACTTATCCGCTGCTTCCAACAAATGCCACCATCTGTGTGAGAGTCTGATGCCTGAGTGTCTGTGTTGTGTGCTTATGCATGTTGCCGCGCACTTAAAGGATAATCCCCACTTTTATTATTTGATACAGACGATACACGGGATTGAAGGAGAAGTAAAAATAAGGAAGAGACTAAATTTGCTGAATCAGTCCGGTTCTCTAATATTTATGTAAATGTAGACAAAGCAAGATTTAGGGATAGATTTAGGCCTCAGGAAAGAAATTGGTTCTTAGAGAGTGAAGAATAGTATGGAGCTGTGTGTGTGTGTGGTTAACAGGTAGTTACACTCTTATTCAGGAGCTGTGATTAACATTATGAGTGATATTGGCTCCTGCACAGTAGAAGAACTAACTTGATATTTTGGGGAATGCACTTATTTGCAAATCCTACTAAATCCCACAGAAACGATTAATTTCTTAAATCGAGATTAATCGCATAATTTCCATAGTTAATCGCGATTAATCGCGTTGTGAATTGCATGTTTAAAATCCTGTTATTTTACATTTGAAGGCAGTTTTAAGCCCATAATGTAAAGCATTTCTTACCAGAGTGTCTTAACTGGGAATCAATCACGGCTCTGCTGCGACTCCCACACTCCAAAATGGTCCTTTGGTGGAGCTGAGGCTCGCTTGGCTGCACCTGGGTGTTTAGCGTGGAGGTGCTAACTCAAACTCGACGTGCTCCGGTGGTAGTTAAACTCCGTTTGACACAGGTTGCATTTTACTTTTGACTTGTCAACTGAAGCGTCTGGAAGTGTTTTAAAGTTAAACAAGCCGTTCAAAAGTCCAGTAGCTCTCTTACTTTCCATCAGCGCGGTAGGTTTACTGCAGGAGGCCACTTCAAAGCATAGCGCTACAGCTAGAGGAGCCGTCTACGGGGGAGTAGAAGGGACAAAAAGGCTTGCAACATTAAAATGCAATTAAAAAAAATAATGCGTTATGGATTGCATTAATCTAATTGCGATTAACGCGTTATCGCTAACAGCCCTAGTTGATACTAATCTATGCCTTCTAATTTCTAATCTAAAGTTAAAACATACACCTTCCAACAACTTTAAAAGTGCACAAATGAAGACTAGATGTGTTTAATTTGTACACAAACACTACTGAGAAAAGACATTTTGTGGTGTAAGGAGAAGTTAATGATTATCACACTAGCTCAGTGCTTCTGTGCAGCATCTCCACTGGTTGCCTAGCAACTTTAAACAACAAGACTTACATACTTCAGGGATAAACAGAAATAGTGATATTTAACTATTCTCAAGTGATTAACCCTTGTGTCGTCCTCCCAGGTCAAATTGACCCCGTCTCTTTTGACTGTTCCTTCTTTCCTCCCCTCTTTCTTTGCTCCCTCCTCCTTCCATCCTTCCTTGCTTCCTTCCTTTCTTCTTTCCTTCCTCCCTTCCTTCCTTCCTTCCCTCCTCTCTTGCTTCTCTCCTAAATTCCTTCCTATTGTCGTTCTTACTCCTTTCCTTCCTTCCTTCTTTCCTTCCTTCCTCTTGTCCTTCCTCCTGTCCTTCCAGGAGGGTTAAACTAATCTTTCAAACTTCCCAGGGATGTTGAGGTTCTCTTTAATGTGACTGTATGTTGCAGACAGGAAAACACAGGCTGTGTGTGAGCATGTTTTAAATACACAGAACAGCTTCCAGTATGACTTTCTGTTTGAAATGTTGGACTCCTGTTTAAGCCACAGATTAATGATAACAAAGTATGTTGTAAAACCAAGACGGCTCTAGACTGTTTGTACCGGAGCAGACTGAACTCAATATATGACTTCATCCGACTGCAGTCACACAGCTTGTTCTGGACATGCAGGTGAAACAGGGACTGGACCAGAGGTGTCAAACTCATTTTCATTCAAGGGCCACATACAGACCAATTTGATTTCATGTGGGCCGGATCATTAAAAAGATGGAAGGAAGGAGGGAAGAAAAAAGAATGAAAAGGAGACAGGAAAGAAAGATGGAAGGAAGGAAGGAGGGAGGGAAGAAAGATATGATGAACGGACAGAAAGATGGATGGAAAAAAGGGAGGAAGGACAGAAGGACATGAGAAAGAAAGTAAGGAAAGATGGAAGGAAGGATAAAAGGAACGAAAAGAAGACAAGACGGAAAGAAAGGGAGGAAGGACAGATGGAAGGAAGGAGGGAGGGAAGAAAGGGACGAAAAGAAGACAGGACGGAAAGAAAGGGAGGAAGGACAGATGGAAGGAAGGAGGGAGGGAAGAAAGGGACGAAGGACAGAAGGAAGGAGGGATGAAAGAAGGAACGAAAAAGAGACAGGAAAGAAAGATGCAAGGAAGGAGGGAGGGAAGATATGATGGACGGACAGAATGAAGGATGGAAGAAAAAGGAAGTACAGATGGACATGAGAAAGAAAAGAAGGACAGATGGAAGGAAGGGTAAAAGGAACGAAGGAAGGAAAGAAAGGGAAGAAGGAAATATGGATGGAAGGAGGGAGGGAGGGAAGGGAGGAAGGACAAGGAAGGAAGGAGGGATGAAAAGGGATTAGGAAAGTAAGGAAGGAGGGAAATAAAGACAAAAGGAAGGAAGGAAAAGGGATTAAGAAAGAAAGGAAGCAAGGAAGGAAGGAAAGGAAAAGAAGATGAAGGAAAGATGGAAGGAAGGAAGGATAGAGGGAAGGAAACAAAGAAGGTAAGTAAGTAAGAAAATAAAAAAGGGAGGAAGGAAAGAAGGACAGATGACAGGAGGGAAGGAAGGAAAAGAAGAAAGGAAGGAAAGTGGGCCAGATTGGACCCCTCAGCGGGCCGTTTCTGGCCCACGGGCCGCATGTTTGACACCCATGGACTGGACTGTCAACGGATGAGCTGGATCAGGTTTTTGGGAGGCTCTCTGACAGACCCAGCAGGCCCAGACTTTGTGGGGGTTTTCAGCGGATACCAAGAGAGCTCGGAGTCGGACCCCGTTCAAAACCTCTGTTGTGCAAGCGGCTGCATAACTCTGCGGCCAGAAGGTGGTTGGTGCTCGTCACGGTGGCGGCCAAAGAGTTAGCTGTTGACTGAAGACGACGGAGCTCAGTTGGCGCGGGCTCGGTGGAGAAGAACCAGCGAAACCAGCGAGGATGCAGCTGCAGAACAGGAAGTCTGACTTTAACATTGAATGTGACGGAGGTGCTCTGCTGGGACTGACGGGGTTAAACACGTATCAAAATGTGCCATCAAAGCAATGAGGAGAACAGGGAGGGACATCATTAGTTCTGTTACATGTTTACATACATAATTTTGATAATGTAATCATATTAGTTTGGCTTAATCAAAGGAAATCATCAAGCACTAACAGGAAGTTCATGAATGAGCAGAGAATCAAGAGACAGGAAACACCACATTTCACTCTCTCCATTGTCTCTATAAGAAGAATTAAACCTGTAAAGCCCTCATGACACAAGCTGTACATGCAGGTCACGTGTGTGTGTGTGTGTGTGTGTGTGTGTGTGTGTGTGTGTGTGTGTGTGTGTGTGTGTGTGTGTGTGTGTGTGTGTGTGTGTGTGTGTGTGTGTGTACAGTATGTGTGCGTGTGAATGGAGGGCAGCAGTATCAGGCACTCTTTTTGAAGTGTATTAATGGAAAGATAAGCACAACTGTCTCATATGATTTCCTTTAATTCATGCTGCTAAGTCAGCCAGCAGCCATCTGGCTCCCCCCTGACACACACACACACACACACACACACACACACACACACACACACACACACACACACACACATACACACACACACACACACACCAAAACTCAGTGGGAATGACAGTCCGAGGGCATGCAGTCAGAGAGGATATTATGACAGGCCAGAGTGACCATAACTCCCAGCTGATGGAGCAGTCATACTCATTCTCCCTCTTACACACACACACACACACACACACACTTACACACACACTTACACACACACACACACACACACACACACTTACACACACACACACACACACACTTACACACGAGCCACAAATTACTACTGCGTGAGCCCGGAGAGAGTAAAGTCATTTTTCAAGTCCCCTTTTTCTTCTAGGCATTTGTAAAAAACCACCCGAGGCTCTTGAATGTCTGTCAGAGGCTAAACCTGCTCAGTCCATCGAGGCCAATGTAGAGTCATAATTAAATCAACTTTAAAGCAATGGCTGTCTGTTCCCAGTGACGGCTCGGCTTTTGTGTTTCACCCCCTAAAGGGTTCAAACGATTCCACTGATAATATGTTGGAGCCCGGTGCAATATGTGCTGCAGCGCCTCTGGCTGAGCCGCTCATGTGACAGAGACAGAGTAGAAAAGGATGAACCTCTCTCTCTCTCTCTACTGTGGAAATGAATGTTAGCACCCACGACGAGGATTTGCGGCATAGCGACGGGCTCGGGCGCATGACTATCTGTGGTCAGCTGGCTTTGTGCTGACATTAAACTCCCAACACTGTAGGTTTTGTCAAGAGAAATGTTGGCAATTTCTTCCACAACATCAGCCTCAGAAAAGTTTCCATTTCAAAAGACGGACTGTATAACATTTCTTTGTATGATGCTGCCTAAGATCCCCAAGTCCAACACAAACCAGTCAGTCAACAGTTTACATTTTAGAGGCTCTTCAGTTCAGAGTGAGTAATGGTCCTGATCAGGTAGACGCTCCAGTGTCTCACTGCTGGATGAACCTTTGACCTTACTGCTGGATTTTGGAGCTTTTCCACTACACAGTTCCAGCACGACTCGTCCGTGTAAAGTAAGAATAAATATGTGTTCTGAGTTTGACATGCCACAGAAAAGTGTGTTGTTAACCACCCTGACAAATTTGAATAATTAAAAAAAATCGCCAAATATATGAAATTAGGCTTCAAAGTTGTATAAAAATCAGCCTCTTTCTCTGCTCCCAAACGCTGTGGGCGTGGCCGCTGAGTCCGCTGAAACCCCGCCCCCTACCAAGTGTCACCTGTCAATCAAAGTCACCACCTCTACCAGAAACATGGACGCTACATCTAATGGCGCTTTTCCACTACACAGTTCCAGCACAACTCGACTTTTTTACGTTTCCACCTATGGTGTCCACTAGGGATAGTACCTGGTACCTGGTACTTTTTTAGTACCTGCTCTGCTGAGGTTCCAAGCGAGCAGAGCCGATACTAAATGTGACGTCAACAGACTGCCGGCCTCTGATTGGTCAGAGAGTCTTCACTGGAAGAGTCATGAGCCGTCCCACACAAGAATCAAACCCGCCATTTTTAAATACCGGCAACAGCGTTACAGTCATACGGCTCAGTTTTGTTGCTTTGTGTGTGACAGAAAGACACATACAGCAGCAAGTACACCATCGCCTCCATGTCCTCCATTGTTTATGTGTTTGTGTCGCGTATAAAACGAAGTCACGGCAGTTTTGCGGAGCCGTTGCTATGACGACCCCGCCCACGTTGAGTAGGTACCTTTTTGTAATGGAAAAGGTCGTTCCTGGAACCGTGTCAAGTGCTGGAACTGTGTACAGTGGAAAAGTGCCATTTAACCCTCCTGTTGTCCTCGAGTCAAGAAAGGAAGGAAGGAAGGAAGGAAGGAAGAAAGAAGGGAGGGAAAAGGAAGGAAGGAAAGAAGGAAGAAAGGAAGGTAGGAGGGAGGGAGGAAAAGAGGAAGGAAGTAAGGAGAGAAGGAAGGGAGAAAGGAAAGGAGTAATGAGGGAGGGAGGGAGGGAAGGAAGGAAGGAAAGAAGGAAGAAAGGAAACAAGGAAGGCGAGAGGGAGAAAGGAAGGAAAGAAGGAAGAAAGGAAGGTAGGAGGGAGGAAGGAAGTAAGGAGAGAAGGAAGAGAGGAAGGAAAGGAGTAATAAGGGAGGGAGGAAGGAGGGAAGGAAGGAAGGAAACAAGGAAGGCGAGAGGGAGAAAGGAAGGGAAGAAGGAAGGACGGAGGGATGAGAGAGGAATGAACGTAAGAGAGAAGGAGGGAGGGAGGAAAGAAGGAACAGTCAAAACAGACGGGGTCAATTTGACCCGGGAGGACGACAGGAAGGTAAACTCAAATCCTCCAGTCCAGTGATATTATAGGAAAAACTGGTTTGAATCAATAATCTGACAATGAAAAAACACATAGATACAATACTATCTCCCTTTGTGCCTTAATTTAGCACAGTTTACAAGTTCTGAGGCTTGATTTGCAATTAAACTTGTGATAATAAGTTATGCATCAAAAGCAGCTTGGCTTTTGAAATGATTAAAATATGCACACAGACAGAAAGCAGTTCACAGGAGTAGTTGTGTAGTAGTTGTGTAGTGGTTGTGTAGTAGTTGTGTAGTAGTTGTGTAATGTGGCGCCAGGCATGACTTCTCTCAGTGTTGTTTCCTCTCCTGTATCTCCTCATATATAATGTCATTAACTCAGTGTTCTGCAGCGTGGTTGGAGGGGAGCAGAGTAATGTCAGTGCAGCTAAAGATCATATTAAAATACGAAAGGAAGGAATATGCACACACACGCACACACACACACACACACACACACACACACACACACACACACACACACACACACACACACACTGTAGCTACATACTGTGAACACGCCTTCACTACAGTCACACACACTGCCAAAAATAAACATGGAAGTCAACCCAAACCTTAAAACTGGAGCTTAACCTTCGTATCGTCCTCCCTCCTCGTCTGTTTTGACTGTTCTTTCTTTCTTTCCTTGCTTCCTTCCTTCCTCCCTTCCTGCCTGCCTTCCTTCCTTCCTTCCGTCTGTCTTTCCTCCCTCCTTTCCTTCCTTCTTCTTCCTCCTTTTCTTCCTCCCTCCCTCTTTCATTTCCTTTTTCCTTCCTTCCTTCCTCCCTCCCTCCTTTCCTTCCTTCTTCTTCCTTTCCTTTCCTTCCTCCCTCCCTCCTTTCCTTCTTCCTCATTTCCTTCCTTTTTCCTCCCTCCCTCCTTTCCTTCCTTCTTCTTCCTTTCCTTCCTTCTTTCCTCCCTCCCTGCCTCCTTTCGTTTCCCTTTTCCTTCCTTCCTTCCTCCCTCCTTTCCTTCCTTCTTCCTTTCATCCTTCTTCCTTCCTTCCTTCCTTCCTTCCTCCCTCCCTCCTTTCCTTCCTTCCTTCTTCCTTTCCTTCCTCCCTCCCTCCTTTCCTTCTTTCCTTCCTTCTTCCTCCCTTCCATCCTTCTTCCTTCCTTCCTCCCTTCCATCCTTCCATCCTCCCTTCTCCCCTTCCTTCTTCCTTGACTCGAGGACAACACGAGGGTTAAAGTGACTGTTCAATATGGAGGCTGATGAAATTAATTTGAAATAATTTACTTACATGTAATTTTTCCCCCTCCTGTAATTTAAAAAGCTATCTGAGCTATTTCACACAAGCACATTCAAGGTGACTGACAGTGTATTTGGCCCTGGGCTAGCCGGCCCTGAAGTGGAGCAAGGTAATCCAAATGTGGTGGATGAGCACTTTGAGATGGGGGCTTAATTAGTTTTGGGAAAACTCTGCCCTGGGCTGAGGATAACACTGGGCTACAATGCTTTGTGATAAACCAACGTAAGATCAAGTGAAGATGGCAGAGCCTGCAGGGGCTTCCAGTTAATTCCGTGTTTGGATAGCAGTAAGAAGACGCTTCTTTTTTATGTGGTGCGAATGGAAGAAGGAAGAAGAAGGAGGAGGAGGAGGAAGAAGGAAGGAAGGACGTAGAGGAGGAAGAAGCAGGGGATGGTGTGTTACAGTACTGGAAGGTATTAAAGCAAGCGCAGCAGGGATGAAGGGAGAAGGTATGGAGGGAAATAAGGAAGGGAGCACAGACAGAAAAAAGAGAGGGGATTAAGATAGGAAGGGATTGATAGGAGTGAGGCTCAACACAAGCTGGTTTTCTTTACTTGGAGTTGATTTATTTTTTTACAGCAAGTCCTAAAGTTCAGATTCTTTATGTTTCAGTTCCAATGCAATAGATTTAAAAATGACACAAGCACTATGCTTTAAGCCGGGCGTGTCAAACTCATCTTCATTCAAGGGGCACATACAGCAAAATTTGATCTGATGTGGGCCGGATCACTAAAAGGAAGGAAGGAAGGAAAAGAAGGAGGAGAAGGGAAGGAAGGAAGGAAGGACAGATGGAAGGAAGAGAAGAGAAGACAAGAAGGAAGGAAGTAAGGAAAAGAGGGAGGAGAAGGAAGAGAATACAGGAAGGAAAGCTGGAAGGAAGGAAGGAAGAAAGGACAGATGGAAGGAAGAGAAGGGAGGAAGGAAGGGAGCAAGGACAGATGGACGGAAGAGAAGACAAGAAGGAAGGGAGGAAAGACAGATGGAAGGAAGAGAAGGAAGGAAGGGAGCAAGGGCAGATGGAAGGAAGAGAAGACAAGAAGGAAGGAAGGAAGGGACCAAGGACAGATGGAAGGAAGAGAAAAGAAGACAAGAAGGAAGGAAAGGAGCAAGGACAGATGGAAGGAAGAGAAAAGAAGACAAGAAGGAAGGAAGGGAGCAAGGACAGATGGAAGGCGGGCCGGTTCTGGCCCACGGGCCGCATGTTTGACACCCCTGCTTTAAGCACTATGCTTAAAACATGACAACATTTATGCAACTAAACCGACTCATTGACTGTAATAACTGATTTCTTTTTTTTTTTTTGGGCCACTTGGGGGCAAACAAGCTGTAAACACACAGCTGACATGATTTCCCATCAGGTCTTCCTAATGAAACAACATCCATCACTGGTACCTGCACTTCACAACGACTTACTGGAGCATAACACGCCACTTTCCAAAGCTGTTACAAATCACTGTTAAAAATCTCATCATGTTTTATGGAGTGACGACAGATACAGAGCAACACTAGCATTTATGAGGAGTCATGTTTTCCAGTTAAAGGCTCTGATTTGGTCATCACCACCTCCTGCAGAACATACCTGGCTCTTTATCTGCTAAACGCTCCATTATGTTCACCAGTCGGCTCATTTGGTGCTGGGGAGGTAATGTGTAGTGGGCCAGGAAATGGAAAGTATTAGTGGAAAGATGCTATAAAGCTCTGTAGAGTGGAGCGGGAACTGCAAGAGTGTGGTGATAATTCTGGCTTGGTTCATCACTAGTCATGTGATCCATTGTTGATTTAAAAATGCTCAGTTAAAAGAAGCCGTCGTTATAAAAACCATTGTCTGAATCATGCATGCCCTACTATACTATATATCCCAAGCTTCAGCAATAAGCATGAATGAATGAATGGACTCTCACCCTCAGAGTGTGGTGATAATTCTGGCTTGGTTCATCACTACAAACGACACATTTCACATACAAATAGTACAAAATGCACAGTTAAAAGAAGCCGTCATTGTTTCAGTGTTTTTCTGAGGCGCTTGATAAAAATCTGGCACCCACCCCTCTGGTTGCCATTCTAGGGGTCACAAGTGTCCTTTCTTCTGTTTAATAAATTTGAAAAAGTTCAATTTGGGATGGTGATGGTGCTAAAAAAGTTGATTTTGTGAGTGTGGAAAACGGACTCTGTGCCTACTAATAACTTATGGTTGGGAGAATTGTCAAACACTTTACATCTGGAGAGACTGAGATTCTACAATGAAGATAGAGGGGGTACGTTTGATATAACATGGGACCCCCCAGTACTGAATTACCTTAAAAATGTGAGCCCATAGACACTGGCTACCGACCTATTTATTTTACTATTATTATTATTATTTATTTATTTTTGTGCTTTTATATTCGGTCTATAGTAGATACTCATTTTATGACCATGAGATATCGTTGTAATGCTTGATGTGCTGTGTTCTTTTTTGTTTTTCGCGTGACACGGTTTCTCTTCCTTCCTTCCTTCCTCCTTTCCTTACTCCTTTCCTTCCTTCCTTCTCTCCCGCCTCCCTTCCTTCCTTCCTTACTCCTTTCCTTCCTTCCTTTCTTCTCTCCTTCCTCCATTCCTCTTTTCCTCCATCCACCCACCCATCCCTCCCTCCCTCCCTCCCTCCCTCCTTCCTTCCTTCCTTCCTTCCTCTTTTCCTCTTTTCCTCCATCCATCCTTCCTTCCTTCCTTCCTTCCTTCCTCATTCCTTCCTCAGTAAACACCCTGGGTTGAGGAGGAGAGAGAAGGTCTAATCAACTTGTGATGTTACTCCTTTCCTTCCTTCCTTTTTTTCCTCTCTTCTCTTTTCCTCTACTTCATTTTATATATATATATTTTCATTTTTCTCTACATTGAAAATCAAAAAACATATTTCTAAAAAAGAAAAAAAGAAGAAGCCGTCATTATAAAAAACATTGTCTGAATCATGCATGCCCTACTCTACTATATATCCCAACCTACTCCATTCATGGTTGAATGAGTGAATGGACTCTCACCCTCCGTCACAAACACAAAGACATCACAGCCGTCACTTTGCACCGTTCATTCTAATCATTTTCATCATTTCAACAAACAACCAGCGCTATTGTTCTCCTCCTCAACTTCTCTTCCTCCTTGTTATACAATTAGTTTCTTTCCCTTCCACAGAAAGCTGCTGCTGCCTCGTTGTTCCTCCTCGTTAACCAAACTGACACCAGAGTGAGAAACGGTAGTGAGAAGAAGAAGAAGGTGCATGCTTGTTGTGTTTGTACGAGGTAGTGAAGCAGCTTTACTGGTTTAGGATGAAACACTAACACTGTCACAAAGATGGAGAGGGGAGACGTCCAAAGCTTTGCCAGCCTCGCATAGTTCGGCCCCTTCCTTTCTTCCTTCCTTCCTTCCTCCCTTCCTCTTTTCCTCCCTCCCTCCTTACTCCTTTCCTTCCTTCCTCTTTTCCTCCCTCCCTCCTTACTCCTTTCTTTCCCTCCTTCCTTCCTTCCTTCTCTCCTTCCTCTTTTCCTCCCTCCCTCTTTACTCCTTCTCTCCTTCCTCCCTTCCTCTTTTCCTCCCTCATTCCTTACTCCTTTCCTTCCTTCCTTCTTTTCCTCCCTCCCTCCTTACTCCTTTCCTTCCTTCCTCTTTTCCTCCCTCTCTCCTTACTCCTTTCCTTTCCTTCCTTCCTCCCTTCCTACTCTCCTCCCTCCCTCCTTACTCCTTTCCTTCCTTCCTTCTCTCCCGCCTCCCTCCCTTCCTTCTCTCATTCCTCCCTTCCTCCCTTCCTCTTTTCCTCCCTCATTCCTTACTCCTTTCCTTCTTTTCTCTTTTCCTCCCTCCCTCCTTACTCCTTTCCTTCCTTCCTTCTTTTCCTCCCTCCCTCCTTACTCCTTTCCTTCCTTCCTCTTTTCCTCCCTCTCTCCTTACTCCTTTCCTTTCCTTCCTTCCTCCCTTCCTACTCTCCTCCCTCCCTCCTTACTCCTTTCCTTCCTTCCTTCTCTCCCGCCTCCCTCCCTTCCTTCTCTCATTCCTCCCTTCTTCTTTTCCTCCCTCCCTCCTTACTCCTTTCTTTCCCTCCTTCTTTCCTTCCTTCCTTCCTTCTCTCCTCCCTCCCTTCCTCTTTTCCTCCCTCCCTCCTTACTCCTTTCCTTCCTTCCTTCCTTCCTTCCTTCCTTCTCTCCTTTCTCCATTCCTCTTTTCCTCCATCCGTCCCTCCCTCCCTCTCTCCTTCCTTCCTTCCTTCCTTCCTTCATCATTCCTTCCTTCCTTCTCTCCTTCCTCCTTTCCTCTTTTCCTCCATCCTTCCTTCCTTCCTTTCTTCCTTCCTTCTCTCCTTTCTCCTTTCCTCTTTTCCTCCATCCTTCCTTCCTTCCTTCTTTGCTTCCTTCCGTCCTTCCTTCCTTCCTTCTCTCCTTCCTCCATTCCTCTTTTCCTCCATCCATCCCTCCCTCCCTCCTTCCTTCGTTTCTTCCTTCCTCCCTTCCTTCCTCATTCCTTCCTTCTCTCCTTCCTTCCTTCCTTCTTTCCTTCCTCCCTTCCTTCCTTCCTTCCTTCCTTCCTTCCTTCCTTCTCTCCTTCCTCCATTCCTCTTTTCCTCCATCCATCCCTCCCTCCTTCCTTCCTTCCTTCCTCCCTTCCTTCCTTCCTTCGTCATTCCTTCCTCAGTAAACACTCTGGGTTGAGGAGGAGAGAGAAGGTCTAATCAACTTGTGATGTAATCAACTCAACTCAAGGAAATAGGCCGGGCTGAATTTCACCAGCAGCTTTCAAGACTCTTTAATTACCCCTCCTCTTCTTCTTCTTCTTCTTCTTCTCCTTTGTCGTCCTTATACACCCAATGTGTTATTTACAACCATATTGTCACTCCATATGCCTGCTGCAGGCGCCATAGCTCCCAGTGCATCAGTGTATTGCAGCCTGTTGGAAGATAGCACCACCACCACCACCACAGAGAGCTATTTACCAGTCAAGCCACGGGCAGGGAAAGAGTCATCAATAATTAAGCATCTGTTCAGTCGCTGCTTTCAAAATCAAGGAAGCTTTTTTCACAACTGGTAGATTTGGCTTGCCTATAAATGTCAGTAAACACCTTCCTTCCTTCCTTCCTTCCTTCCTTCTTTCCTTCCACCCTTCCTCTTCTCCTCCATCCTTCCTTCCTTCCTTCCTTCCTTCGTTCCTTCCTTCCTTCGTTCCTTCCTCCTTTCCTCTTTTCCTCCCTCCCTCCTTACTCCTTTCCTCCCTTCCTTTCTTCCTTCCTTCTCTCCTTCCTCCATTCCTCTTTTCCTCCATCCATCCCTCCCACCTTCCTTCCTTCCTTCCTCTTTTCCTCCATCCATCCCTTCCTTTCTTCCTCCTTCCTTCCTTCATTCCTTCCTTCCTCCCTTCCTTACTCCTTTCCTTCCTTCCTTCTGTCCCTTCTCCCTTCCTTCCTTCCTTACTCCTTTCCTTCCACCCTTCCTTCCTTCCTTCCTTCTTTCTCTCCTTCCTTCCTTCCTCCTTTCCTTCCACCCTTTCTTCTCTCCTTCCTTCCTTCCTCTTTTCCTCCCTCCCTCCTTACTCCTTTCCTTCCTTCCTTCTCTCTCGCCTCCCTTCCTTCCTTCCTTACTCCTTTCCTTCCTTCCTTCCTTCCTTTCTTCCTTCCTTCTCTCCTTCCTCCATTCCTCTTTTTCTTCATCCATCCATCCCTTCCTCCATTCCTCTTTTCCTCCATCCATCCCTCCCTCCCTCCTTACTTCCTCATTCCTTCCTTCCTTCTTTCCTCTTTTCCTCCATCCTTCCTTCCTTCTCTCCTTCCTCCCTTCCTCTTTTTCTCCCTCCCTCCTTACTCCTTTCCTTCCTTCCTTCTCTCCCGCCTCCCTTCCTTACTCCTTTCCTCCCTCTCTCCTTACTCCTTTCCTCCCTTCCTTCCTTCTCTACTTCCTCCCTTCCTCTTTTCCTCCCTCCCTTCCTTCCTTCTTTACTCCTTTCCTTCCGTCCTTCCTCATTCCTTCCTCAGTAAACACTCTGGGTTAAGGAGGAGAGAGAAGGTCTAATCAACTTGTGATGTAATCAACTCAAGGAGCTGACGGCAGGAGCAACACTCCCGGGAACTTAATCGACTGATGCGTGACACGGTTTCTCTCCTCGCTTGCTCGGCTTTGTTGAATCACAGAAAGAAAGAAAGAAAGGGGGTATTTTAGTTTCATGGTCACTAAACTTCTGCATTGATGTCATGGGAGATGTCCTGGACTCGCTGTTGTCTTGACCTTATCTGATCCACACATCTTGATTAGACCTTGCTGTGGGACACGAGAGACAAGCGCTGAACCCGGCTGTGATATTGATCCCTCTGAGCCATAAAACGAAGCACATCTCACACTGCATCTGGCCTTTTATTGCTGGATTAAAACAATACATTTCACTACTTTGCACTTTCAACACATTTGATTTGGGGCTTGGGGGGAGGGGGGGGGGGGGTTAGATTGCAGCAGCGTCTCTAATTTTAGTCTTATGTAACAAACAAATCAGGTTTTAATGAGGACACTGTTCAGGGTCACATTAATGGGTATCTGGCTGCTTCACTCATCGCTCATCATTTTATTTACAGCTTTAGCAGCTCGGCTCTGCTCGGTGTGTTTGAGTACAAACTGGAACAACAGGAATTTCCCCACTCCCCATAAAAGCAAGCCTCGCTGCACTTTACTGCAGCACACCGGTCAGACGCTGCTGTCACATTACAGCTGCTGCCTCTTACGACCCCTCTCTCTATGCTGGGAAAGCTCTTTAATCTTGTCATGTTTCTGCCGGTACTGACAGCATGCTGGTTTTTTTGGTCACATGATGTTTGCAAAAGGTCGCTCAAATCTTGGGTCCAACACGCTCTCCTGGATTTTGCATTTTCTGTGATATTGAAAGCAATTGAAGAAATAACAGTGAAAATGACAAGCAGCAGCAGGCATGAACCATCACTTTGGCCCAGGTGGAAATAATCTTTCAGTCATTGAATTGATTGCTGTGAAATTTTCCACCGTGATCCCTTGACTTCTCCTGTCAGGCTGACGCGGAGCTTTGAGTAAAATGTCTCAACAATTATTGGATGGGTTGCCTTGAATTTTGGTGCAGACATTTATGCCGCCCTTAGTATAAAAATGAATTACTGTTTTTTTTTCTTGATGACCAAATACCAAGCAGCAGTTCCTCAAATACCCCTTTTCCACCGAGCTGGAGCCAGTGCTGGTTCAGGGCCAGTGATAGAGCCAGTGCTCAGTTGGTGCTAATCCAAGCACCTCTTACGAACCTGTTGCTTTTCCACCGGTAAGGAGCCACGCGATTACGTCACTGTATAACGTAGCCAGCGTGCACCTTTGAAGCACATGATTCACCAGTGAGAGGCAGCAACATGGCGCAAGGCATCTAGCCTGCCGGAAACGAGGAAGAAGAAAAGAAGAAGAAGAAGAAGAAGAAGAAGAAGAAGAAGAAGAAGAAGAAGAAGAAGAAGAAGAAGAAGATGAAGAAGAAGAAGAAGATGACAGCTCTGGCAAAAAACTATAAAAATATTACTTTTAATCAACAAATCTTTAACCCTCTGTAAATGCCACGCTAGTCTGCTAATAAACGTTAGCTCCGCTAGTCTGCTAATAAACGTTAGCTCCGCTAGCCGGCTAATAAACGTTAGCCCCGCTAGCCGGCTAATAAACGTTAGCCCCGCCCCCAGTCCACTGATATAATCGATTCTCGCTTTAGACAAGCAAAGAGTTGGTGCTCGCTCTGGAGCTTTGGCGGTGGAAAAGCAAAGAACCGGTGATTAGTCAGGCTCTGGCTCCGAACCAGCACCAGCTCCAGCTCGGTGGAAAAGGGGTATGAGAGCCACATGAGGCTGGTTCCAAAAGTGAGTCAACCCACATAGACCCCATGTTAAAACGTCCAACTTTAAAGCAGAAATAAACGATTGTGAAAACACACACAATAAAATCAGGGTGATTTCCTTTTCAGTTAAGCTGATTCAGAAACTCAAACAGCTGCTTCCATTATTTTATTGACGCTAGAAGAAGCATTTCTTAATAAATCAACACAAAACAAAAACACTGGTATAAATACTTTCCCCAGCTGGTGATGAGTGTCCATTGCAGACATGTCTTTGACCCGAGTCCCAATGGACAGTCTGTTAGAGTCGGCACTGACAGATCTGAATCCGAGGCCTCAGGCACAAAAGTCCTGCTGGACAAACACACACACAAATACACGTTGAGGCACAGCTGAGCACCATAGAGCTGCACGCCAACACACCAGATGTGACATGCACGCACACACACACACACATGGGCAAACTTAGCATGGCAATAATAAGGTTCAGTCTCTTTTTTTTACTTCTGCAGTTCTTTTCTCCAGACTCTTTTCTTTCATCCTCACTTCTACATTATTCTTACTTTCCCACCTCTCGTGTCTGCTGTCACACTCTCCTGTTCTCTTTCTCCCCCCCCCCCCCCCCCCTCTCCATGTTTCTCAGTTTCTCTTTGTCTCCCTCTGTCTTGTCTTCTCTTGTAATTGACAGCGCCTGCTGGAGGACCCAAGATGCCTCCATTAAAATTGCACAGCTTCTCAGACACATCGCATTAGTCCTCTCTCTCTCTCTCTCTCTCTCTACTTTTTAAAAATCAGTGTTTCAGTAAATAAGGGTCACGTTTCTTCAGCTGGTGGTTTCCTACAGTACATGACAACAAACCAAAAGCCTTTCTGAAATAAGTTTGAGCACAATCTAAATGAACTATGTATCTGGATACATAAAGAAGTGTTGGGCTGGACGGAGACGCAGGAATACATCTACACAGGCACAACAGATCTGATTTTTGGGCTCCTTCTGGTCTTCCTCTATTACAGTGAGATAGTCTGGTTTAAATCAGATTTTATCTGTTTAGACAGTGATATGGAGATTATCCACATGCCACAAATTATAGATAAACACACTTTCTGTTGGAGTCTAAATGCAGCCCGAGCAGGCCTGTAACTACCATCCAGGACATCGAAGTCATGTCCTCATTTTTTGATTCCTGTTTCCATTTGTTACACAAAGACACAATTCATCAAGGAGTGGAATACATTTTTAGTTGGGAGGGGATATCACGTGTACTCTTGAAAATGTATTCTTGGTACTCAGTCCAAATCACAGGAAATAAAAGCATAGCTCGGCTGAAATGCTGTTCCAGGAGGTTTTTCATGATTGAATCCATTAAATAAGTCACATTAACATTTGCATATATATTAGCAGCACACTATAACATGGGCTTCTGATAGGTGACTTATCAGAGGGAGCAACCACCAGCATGGACAGTAAGGTCTTTTAGCCCTGCAGCAGTCCATCAGTTGTTAAAGATGTAGGTCAGGGGTGTCAAACATGCGGCCCGTGGGCCAGAACCGGCCCGCCAAGGTGTCCAATCCGGCCCACTTTCCTTCCTGTCTTCTTTGTTTCCTTACTTCCTGTCATCTGTCCTTCTTTCCTTCCTCCCTTTCTTACTTCTTTCCTTCTTTGTTTCCTTCCCTCCGTCCTTCCTTCCTTCCATCTTTCCTTCATCTTCTTTTCCTTTCTTCCTTTCCTTCCTTTCTTTCCTTCCTTCCTTCCTTTTGTCTTTCTTTCCCTCCTTCCTTACCTTCCTAATCCCTTTTCCTTCCTTCCTTCCTTCCTTCCTTCCTTCCTTTTGTCTTTCTTTCCCTCCTTCCTTACCTTCCTAATCCCTTTTCCTTCCTTCCTTCCTTTTGTCTTTATTTCCCTCCTTCCTTACCTTCCTAATCCCTTTTCCTTCCTTCCTTCCTTCCTTCCTTCCTTCCTTCCTTTCTTTCTTTCTTTTGTCTTTCTTTCCCTCCTTTCTTACCTTCCTAATCCCTTTTCCTTCCTTCCTTCCTTTTGTCTTTCTTTCCCTCCTTCCTTACCTTCCTAATCCATTTTCTTTCTTTCCTTCCTTCCTTCCTTTGTCTTTCTTTCCCTCCTTCCTCCCTTCCTTCCTTCCATCCTTCCTTTTGTCTTTCTTTCCCTCCTTCCTTACCTTCCTAATCCCTTTTCCTTCCTTTTGTCTTTATTTCCCTCCTTCCTTACCTTCCTAATCCCTTTTCTTTCTTTCCTTCCTTCCTTCCTTCCTTCCTTCCCTCCTTCCTTTTGTCTTTCTTTCCCTCCTTCCTTACCTTCCTAATCCCTTTCTTTCCTTCCTTCCTTCCTTCCTTCCTTCCTTCTGTTCGTCCTTCCTTCCTTCTTTCCTTCCATCTTTTTATTGGTCCAGCCCACATGAGATCAAACTTTGGCTTTATGTGGCCCTTGAAACGAAAATGAGTTTGACACCTGTGATGTCGGTATTTGTGACATGGCGTTGCAGTTGTTATAAATAACATTAATGGCTGCATTTAGGTGTGTCAGTTCAAGGGTCCTGCTTGTGTGAATGTTGGCTCACTGATAAGCTTTATTGACACACTTAATGAACTGGAGCTAACATTAACATCAGTTACACCACAGAGTTTTTCTTGCTGGTGGCAAATTCAGTTTATTACTATTTCACCCCAAATTAAACCAGACAAATAATAAAAAACAGGGTAACAGTATAACTCACACTGCCACAACAAGTTAAAAAGAAACATTTTAGGGTGTAATAATCTGTATTCAAATGTGTCAAATAGTGTAACCGTGCCATGAAAAGTTTAAAAAAAACAGGACTATGTAATTGTATATTGATCGCCAATCATCTAATACATTACACTGATTGGACCACAACTCAAAGTCAAAATGACATAAGGGGCATTGCACATTTACACAGATGTTTGCATTTATGCCTGATTAGCCGACTCGTCCTCTGCTCAAACAGAAGTTGGGTGGAGCTGTGGTGGGAATTTCCTGAGGTGCATGAACTAATAATACTGAGATGCTGCTGCTGAACAGATGCAACAGAAATAACAGGAGCATGACAGAGACGTCAATCAATCACAGGGTGCACAGGTTCATACAGTCTGAAGGTCTAATCAGGCTTATAATTGAAAAACACCTGCATGGAGATGGGAGGGGGGGGGGGGGGGGGTTTCAATATTATCTTGTGCTGTTTTTTCTGTAAGTCTATATGTGCATCTTATGTCAAAAATCCTTATTAGGCTCTTGTCATGCAGCACATCTGTCACTAGAAACCCATTGAAGGATATTTAAAGGCTTTGACACACATCTTGCACAAGGTTCCTGTGTTGCACTATGCATCGCTCTGGATTCCTGCTGCTTCCTACTGCCATATAAAGCCATATAAGGCACAGAGGATCGTGTTGGACCTTGAGACCTAGTTGTGTGTGTGTGTGTGTGTGTGTGTGTGTGTGTGTGTGTGAGATAGACAGTCACAGAAGTGCAACATGTGGTTTATAATGAAACGCTGCCAGCTTGAGCCGATAGGATCTGTGTTTGTGAAGAGAAAACTAAGAAAACAAGTTCAAGTCCCGTCCTGTCCTGTCGTAGGTACACAGCATGAGCACATGAAGCAGGATTCACAAGAGAGAGAGAGAGCTGAGCTGAGCTGAGCTGTGAGGAACACCTTGAAAGCTTTACATTCTCACAACTTTCATTTCCAATCCGCGAGCAGGTAGGAGCAGTGAGGGAGGAGTGACGTGTGGGTGATCAGCTGCGTCTGTGTTGATGCGAGCATGTGGGGGAAAGCCTGAGTTGAATCTCTCTCTCTCTCTCTCCTCTCTCTCTCTCTCTCTCTCTCTCTCTCTCTCTCTCTCTCTCTCTCTCTCTGTCTCTCTGTCTGCTCGTCGGTCGTTAAATCCTCGCTCACCACAGCAAAAGTATCAGTTACCGGGTCCCGACCAATCCCCACGCGCTGCTGTCAGAGCTCGAGAGGAGACAGCAGCGGAGGGCAGACCGGAGAGAGGCGGACTCAGAGAGCAGAGTGGCAGAGTGGAGAGAGAGAGACAGCGAGAGGAGCACACACCCATCCATCCATCCATCCATCGTTTATCCTCCGTCACCCCCTCCCAGCCTGACAGAGAGACAACCAAGCTGCTGCCTGCCTCCCTCCCTCCTCCCCATCTCTCTCTCTCTCTCTTCCTTCCCCTCATCCGCCAGGTTTCCCCCTGACTGCGGCTCTTTTTGGGTTAACCGGGGAGGCGCGAGGCAGGATGCGCCATGGGACAAGCGTGCGGACACGCGCTCCTCTGCCGTAGCCAGCCGCCGTCCTCAGAGATGTAAGTGCAGTGTGAGTGAGTGAGTGCGTGCTTGCGTGCGTGAGTAAGGAGTCTTGCGTGTTGGCTTTTTACTGTGTGTTTGTGTCCTGGAGACTTTTTAACACACACACACACACACACACACACACACACACACACACACACACACACACCACACACACCGCGCGCAAACTGCAAACTGGATGTCTGGATGAGGCACGCGGCGTTTATAGCGTTGAGCCAAATGCAGAGTAGTGCTGGTGTAGTAGTGTGAGTGAGTGTGACCTGCTGGGTGTCATTATACACCACCACCCCCCACCCCCCACCCACCCCCCTCCCTGACAGCAGCAGAGAAGACCCCATGTGAACTGAGCTCACCACCAACACACTGTAATGTCACTAAAAATGTTTCCACAGTGTGTCCAGTAGCAGCTCCACTCACTGTTTAGTGACTTTATCAGCTTTACAGAGTATGATGATAGTGCTCTGATAGGCTACTACACTAGATACTAGACTAGATGCTAGGTTAGATATATTTGATATAAAAGCTTTCTTAAGTGAATCGTTATCTTGAACTGTTTTTAAAGGGCTATACCACCATGTCCTCAAACACTAACCTACTCTGTTGTTGCCTTAACTATCCTGCAACACCCTCTATTGTTACACTTAACTAAGACATCCTTTTATAAAGGGTTTTGTAATTTTATTGTTGTTGAAATAATAATTTACTAACTCTTTATCGGTCAGTTAGAAGTCATAAATCACAACAACTTTGGGCTGAGCTGTTTGTACATTTCTTGGAAAGGCTGGCACAAAAACTCCACCAAAATCCAATTAATTACCAACTTATGAAGCCTTTATGAATTTATCACCAGTATTTACAACAACTACTTCAGTGCCAAAAAGAAGATCCTACTAGTTTAGTTCCTGTTAATGATTTATAACTGGTGTTTAAAGCCTTGGTATTATATTATGAATCATTATTAAAGCTGTGAGCTGCAGATTATGAACTCTTCCTTAAAGTGGACTTCTCTGTATAATCAGAAGTTGTTAGTTAAACATGAGGATCAGTGGTAAATGCAGTTTCTCTCCTTCTCAGCTAGTGAAACCCCTTGAAACCTGATCTTCTCCTAAAT
The DNA here is from genome assembly GCA_021039105.1 of Scomber colias. Lineage (NCBI taxonomy): Eukaryota > Metazoa > Chordata > Actinopteri > Scombriformes > Scombridae > Scomber > Scomber colias. The sequence goes on from JAJDFG010001769.1 coordinate 26,327, forward strand.
GCATCATCAAAAACCTTCAAACTGTTTCATTCTTGACCCTCAGGCTGTGTTTTGACATTTAGGAGATTTTCACAGGACATGAAAAATATATGTGCTAAATATAAATTGGCTGACACGATTATTACACATCATAATCCGATGCAAGTCTACACAGGTTATTATGTGTTGAGGATGAGTCACAGAGGAGCAGATTCAACTTTAAAGTGGTTGTTGAAGTCATTAGCTGTGATGATGATGTTTGGTGCTGCATAATATTGTGTGGTGTTGGTTTCCCTTTGTGTGTCTGTCATTCCCAGCGGCAGCTGTCTGGAAATACGAACTTTTAAATGTCAGGGCCACACTCTGTGTTTGGTTAAATGCTAGTTCATAAAATAAAGCCCTCCTCATATTGAACCAGTTTGAAATGATAGTTTGCTGTGTAAACACACAATGCCTGCTCTCATATTAAGAGAAGCATTCTGCTGCAGACGGAGTTGAGCGATTGTGATCAAAATGCATGTCAGATCAAACAGCTTGCACATATACTGGATGGTTGAGAGTTTCCCTCTGGACATGTCTTGACGCCTATACTCTGTGATTTTTAATACTATTAGTTCTCTCCTCCTCTCTCTCTCATAGCAGATCATTTGTGGATAATAACATTGTGATGCCATTATACACTAGAATGCACAAAATATTCAGGACGGCTTCCTGATATCAAGTGTCAAACCCTTTTTTGCACAATCCAAAAAATCCCTCCTCTAATGTGTTTATTCCCCTGATCCCCTCCTTCATTATTAGTTTAAATCCAATAAGGGGAATCACTGAAGGATAATGGGCTTTTTATTCACCTGACCAGTGTCAGAAAAGACTAAGCTTCTTACTTTGGGTATTTGTTGCTCCGGCCTAGGAGAAAATGACCAGAGTTGTTTGAGGAATAATGAATCTGCCAGGTGGACGTCACTGATCTCTCTGACACACACAATTTAGTCTCAGCAGCTGGTCTCACCTGCTTCACACAAGCCGGAGTCGGTTTGACTCACCGGATTAGCATCAGTGATCATTGAAGGTCACGAGGTGTGATGCTGTCAAAAAATACACAGGCAGATGTCAAGGCTGCACCCAGTTAGGATATGAACCCTTTTGTGATTGAGCTGACG
>JAJDFG010000177.1:5000-72500 GCA_021039105.1 Scomber colias
CAGACGGGGTTAATAATAAACTAGCTGATAAAGTAGAGATTCATTAACTCAAACATGCAACATTTTGGTTTTTTTGGAGCCGACTCGTTCATCCCTTTAAAAGCATCAAAGTCTTGATCTTGTTTAAAGCCCTTTCTGTGTCTGTGTGTCTGTGTGTCTCTGTGTCTGTGTCTGTGCAGCACATGTGAACCAGATGTATTCCCGACTGGGGTAGACCCAGACGGACTCCCCGTACTTCCTGCCCACAGCGGCCCAGGGGACTGATAGAGGACGCTGCTGCTGCTGCTGACGGCCGCCAGAATCACTGTGGGCATAACAAGCCACATCCTGGTCATAATAGTGGCTCCTTTCAACCCAACTCTATACAAATAAAACTAAAAAGAAGGAGGAAGGGAAGGAGGGAGACATCAGCAGGCTTTCATGAGCAAACTATGTGCTCAAATAGACAAAAAAAAGTTGTGATTAAACCATAGACTGTATAAAAGAAATGTAACGTAACATCTGTGACGTCACCCATTGGTTTGTGGACTGCTGCTCGGAAGCCAATAGTTTCGAATCTAGGCAGCGCCATCTTGAAAATTTCAGGTGCATGCTGGGAAAAATAAAAACACGGATTCTACTTATATGGGCATGAGGCGGAGTCATGGGCGGAGTGGGGAGGTTGCTATGGTTGCGAGGGCTGGATCTCGAGGACATTGTGCAATCAACCTGTTAATTACGATGTAGCCACGCCCTAATGCATACCCTGCTTTATCGTCAAATATAAAATCAGGGAGGCCAAAATGTCCCAAATGAACATCATACTGCATTGAAGAAGGCTTTAAACTAGCGATTGAGACCATAAACACATTTTGAAAAGGTTTACTGAGGTTAGAAATCAAGTGAGAAGTTGGTGAATTCTCCATTGACTTGTATAGAGACGGTCGCCCCATGGTGGCCTTTTGATAGAATGCAGTTCTAAATTACTTCCACGTTGGCCTCATTTCAGAGGACCAGAACTCCCCGCCTGGTTTAAAGTGATTTTTTTTCCATTAGTTCTCCAAAAAGAAAGAGAAATGAAAAAAAAATAGGATGCTGAGGTTATCATAATTCATGCATGAAAGGCATAGTGTTGATATTATAATGACAAAGTGGGTAAAAGACCAATCATGGAACAGCTAGAACAGTCTGGTAAGTTCAGAAAATTACATTATTTTACTGTAATTCAGCCTTTAAAACCAGGAAATCACAATATTTATGTCATATTAGGACATCCAACACTCTAAACAGATATCTAGTCTCATATCACGATATCGATATATTGCCCGTCACTTATCGACTACTAGGATGCAAAACACCACTGCAGTAACTTCATTTCAGCTCGTTCTCATTTTACAACCACACAATATGAACAAAAATACTCCTCTATGGGTTCGTTAATGGTTTAACACTTATGATATCATAGGTGACACCCCCAGATTTCTAAAAATACAACCTGGCCCTTATAACTCCAACCAAACATACAGAGGTAGCGCTACACTTTAAAGGACAATGCAAACATTTTTCTGATTGTTATTACAAGACAGGAAATAAGTAATAATCAACATTTAAAATCATTTGTGCACTGTTTGTTTAGCTAGTAGAGAAAAAAGAAAAGTCTCACAACCTCTTTCTTTCTTTTTTTTTTTTGTAGCTTTAACTGAGCAACTTCTTTTTTTAGCTTTATCTGGAAACTGAAAAGAAAAAACACACATTTGGTGATTTGGGAATTTAAAAAAAAACCTTATATAATCTAATCTGGCAGCTTCACCTTTCAGTCGAGCTGCTGGTGTTGGTTTTTTTTTGTTTTTTTTTTGAAGGTACGGCCAGAAGAAACAACACGTAATAGATGGAGTTCAAATACAGTAGCAACTGTAGAAAGAGAGAAGTTGGCAGGTTCTCTATTTGCAGTGCAGCTAAATATAATCAAAGTCTAAACTGAGCTGTTTCTAACTCTACTCTTACTGTAGCTCCCCACTACTATATGTCATTTTATACTTTAATCTGCTGTTTGAGCCAATTTATTAAAAAGGACTAGTGCAAAATTTTATAACTGATTCACAACTTTAGATTAACTTTCAGACTTTGTTCACCATCACTTACAATGAAAGAATCAAGAGGAAGTGACTTTTTAATGAAGAAGACTAATTAGAGCAAGAAGAACCTATCCTTATTTGTATATAGCACTTTTCAAAATAAAGTTACAAAGTGCTTTCCATAAAAATGTAAAAAAGTAAAATGCAGAAAGAGCTGATAAAAGGTTAGAAAACATCAAGAGGAAGTGACTTTTTAATGAAGAAGACTAATTAGAGCAAGAAGAACCTATCCTTATTTGTATATAGCACTTTTCAAAATAAAGTTACAAAGTGCTTTCCATAAAAATGTAAAAAAGTAAAATGCAGAAAGAGCTGATAAAAGGTTAGAAAACATCAAGAGGAAGTGACTTTATAATGGTCACTATAAGCAGAAGAAGACTAATTACAGCAAGAAGAAGCTTTTTTATATAACGATTTTCAAAATAAAGTTACAAAGTGCCTTCCAGAAAGAGCAAAAGTGATAGTTCTGATAAAAGGTTAGAAAACATCAAGAGGAAGTGACTTTTTAATGGTCACCATAAGTGGAAGAAGACTAATTACAGCTAGAAGAAGCTTTTTTATATAGCGATTTTCAAAATAAAGTTACAAAGTGCCTTCCAGAAAGAGCAAAAGTGATAATTCTGATGAAAGGTTATAAAACATTAAATCATAAAGCGGTAAAAACCAACAATAGTCAAAGAAAGAAAGGTTGAGGAATATATTCAGTATAACTATAAGAAGGCCTTTTCATTAAAAGTGAGTTTTAAAAAGATGATACCTAACTTATTTCCAAGACAGGTTTTTAAAAAATGGTGAACTTATCCTTTAATGTTATAATCCCAAATGAATGTATAGTTTATCAGCCTTTAAAAGCAGCATCCTGCACTCTTCCCACATCGATTACTATCCTAAACTTCTGCATATAAATGGCTTTATTATACATCTGATTGCTAATGCTGTGAGCACGATAACGCTCATTTGTTACTTTAATCCCGAACAGCGTGGATCTGCGTTCAGAGACAACAACAGCTGCCTCATGACAGGAACAACAACCATGTCTGACAGCAGCAGCAGCAGCAGCAGCAGCAGCAGAAACACCTTCATACCACAGAACAGTCCCAGCTTGTCTACCTCGACCTGCCTCAACAGGCTCACACACACACACACCACATGTTTCACAGTGGACATCATCATCATCATCATCATCATCGTCGTCGTCGTGCAGGACGGCTGCAGCTGAGCATGGAGATATAAGCTCCTGTGGTTAATCATAATATCTGACTATTGTTTCTAGTAAGGGTTAGGGTTAGGGTCCCGTAGTGATTGAAGCTTCATGTTGTGATTTAAGAAATTCAACTGTAGTAAGATGTCGAGTATCTTCCACACATGCAGTCTATCCCTGGAAATGCTGAGGAATGTTTCTTGCATTGGGAAAACTGCACCTCTGATGTCCCACTTTAACCCTCCTGTCGTCCTCCTGGGTCAGAGAGTCCTCCCCATCTCTTTTGACTGTTCCTTCCTTCCTTCCTTCCTTCCTTCCTTCCTTCCTTCCTTCCTTCCTTCCTTCCTTCGTTCCTTCCTTCGTTCCTTCCTTCTGTCCTTCCTTCCTCATTCCTTCCTTCTTTCCTCCCTCCCTTCCCTCCTTCCGTCCTTCCCTCCTCATTCATTCCTTCCTTACTTCCTTCCTCCCTCCTTCCTCATTCCTTCCTTCTTTCCTCCCTTCCTCACCTTCATCCCTTCCTTCTCTCCTCTTTTCCTCCATCCCTCCGTCCTTACTCCTTTCCTTCCTTCCTTCCTTCCTTCTGTCCTTCCCTCCTCATTCCTTCCTTCTTTCCATCCCTCCTTCCTTCCTTCCTTCCTTCCTTCCTTCCTTCCTTCATTCCTTCATTCCTTCCTTCTTTCCTCCCTCCCTTCAACCTCCCTTCCTTCCTTCCTTCCTCCCTCCCTTCCTCCTCCCTTGACCTAAGGACAACAAGAGGGTTAAGATCTGAGCTGACTTTAACAGAGTTGACCTTTCACACATGTTGCACTTAGCAGGAGACTGTGCGTGTCAGACCAGATGTGTTATCATCTACTGGACATACTGACAATGGTTTAGGTGTGAGGAAGAGGAAGAGGAGGAAGAGGAGGAGGAGGAAGAGGAGGAGTGACAGCTGGGTAGAGAGTGCTGGAGGAAGGACATGACACAGAAAGTATGCAGTTATAATTTCGTGTTTTCAACCTTTGTGTCGTCCTCCCGGGTCTGTTTTGACTTCTGTCTGTCCTTCCTCCCTTGCTCCTTCTCTCTTTCTTTCCTCCCCTATACCTGCCTCCCTTCCTTCTTTCCTCTGTCCTTCTTTCCTTCCTTCCCCTTTCCTCTTTTCCTTTCTCCCTCCCTCCTTCCTACCTTTCTTCCTTCTTCGCTTTCTCCCTCCCTGCTTTCCTTCCTTCTTCCTCCCTTCCATCTTCCTCCCTCCCTTCCTTCCTTGACTCGAGGACAACAGAAGGGTAAAGCTGCTTTTTCTTCATGTAATGTCCAAATACCTTTCAGTGTTGTGTGTCTTTGCCTTGTGATGTACAGCCTTTGCTTGCTCACCTTTAAAAGTTATTATTATTATCATCATTATTATTATTATTATTATTATCTTCAGGGTTGCAGTGCATGTGTGAAGGAGGCTCTAGTGACATTTCAATGAGCATGCTGGTACGTGGGAGCACTTTGGTAGTCGAGTGGTTACCACGCAAACGCAGCGTCACTGGTTTAACTCCTGCAAGGGACTTTTGTTGCATGTCATCTCTCTCTCTCTTTCTCTCTCTCTTTCTCTCTCTCTCTCTCTCTGTTTCCTGTCGGCTTCTTTGTCAGCTACTTTCAAATAAAGAAACTGCTGGTACTCTTGTCTTATGAATGAAAGCAGAGACAAGCATTTAAAGGGTTGCATCCATCTAAAGTGGAGTCAACACTTTTGCAGGTTTCTAGCAAACTTGTTGAATATTAAATACATGCATTAACTATCTAAGTACTATCTCACTTCTTAAGCTTCAACTTAGCAATGACTACTAGCCAATCTGAGAGAGTAGAGCAAAATTCAAAAGCCGCTCCTTGCTCACCATGTTCCTAAAAATAATAAGAAACGTTGTCTTCTTCGTCTACTGTTGAGTTTTTACAGCAGTTAGTGTCAGTAAGTGTTACATTAACGCTGTTGGTTACTGCCTAGTTCGTTATTACCATGCTACGTGTGAAAAGGTGCAAGACAGACTACTTCCTGCATGTATCTGCATGTGTGAATACTGTAAATCACAAAGCCGTGCCTGAAATGTTATCTCAGAAATTTACCAGAAACTCTACTTGTTAAAATAAGTCTTAATTTAACAATGCTTAACACTCATTTCACACCCTGAACCTTCATTTAGCTGTGTTTCTGTTCCTGTGGTTCATGGTCACGTAGTCTGTCCTAATTACAGAACACTTTAAAAAGAATGGTTGATCTGTAAAAAAAAAAAAAAAAGGAAGTGGAGTTGTCACTGTTTGGACATCATGAGCATTACTCAGAAACAGCTGCTTGAGCTCCCTCGGCACTTCACAACATCTGCCGATAGCTGGTACTCGACAGCATGTCACCATTTCCACTTGGAAAAGAAAGGAAGAAAAGACTGTGAACCTGATTATAAAGTGTTACTTCTGCAGATATATATATATGTAAAAAGGAGAGAAAGAAAAAAAGAGGAAGTTGTGTAGTCATTCATACTTGGAGCGTATGTGTGATGACTTAAAAAGCTTGACTAGAAAAAGCTGAAACCATCTGCTTCTTGCGGAGAACAAACTAACCGGGGCGCAAAGGCTAACCTAATTCTCAGCTGCACTTTCTTTTTTGCTTGTAGATCAGAAACAGCAGACTGGTTAACAGCCTGAAGGGAAGAGGAGGAGGAGGAAGAAGAAGAGGAGGGGTGGGTGTGTGTATGTGTATGTGTGTGTGTGTGTCTGTGTGGAGAGGTATGCAATGTGAGGAGTGACGAGTTCAAGCCTCTACATGCAAGCAATGCAAACCACTTTTAAACCCCCCTAAAAAAAACTCTTATTTGCCCAAATCTACACATTTGCATTAGTTAAAAAAAAGACTCCTGCTCCTTAAAATAAGACACCAACCATTACGGTAAACACAGCGAGAGACATGCAAGAGTATAGAGGATAACTTTCATGCAGGATATGATTTCAAACTTCATTTTAAAAAAGGTAAAAACAACAATAAAGAAGTGAAAATCTACCTCAAAACAAAGCAGGAAATAAGGTTGAACTCACACAGAGCATTACCGTAAATACTGCAAAAAATGAGCAAGGAGAATATAGGCTACACACCTCTGTATTATTATTTTTTGTTGGTCTCTCCTTTAAAATAACACTTGCTTATTGAGTAGCAGGAAAAATATATTTCACACAAACTGGTTGAGAAAATGAAAAAGGATGAGTGGATAAGTAAAGAAGAGAGAATGTAGAGAAGTAAATACCAAAAAACAACATGCATGGATGCCGAGAAACGACCATATATGGACTAAAAAGCGTGAATGAGGAAGTGTAGGGCTGTATAGGAAGTAGTACCGCGCCTGCTCACATCCACACTCACTCAAAAAAAGAAAAAAAAAAGAGAGAGAGAGGAAGAAAAAAGAAAAAGATTCACGACGATTTGCACACTTAATCTTTTACACATTAACGTGGAAAATCTTGTCATAATTCACATGAGATATATCAGATTATACAGACATTAAGGTTAGCACTGCCAATAAAAATGAATGAGAGCACAGCTGTGGAGGCTTGCAACACACACACCGACACACACACTTCACTATAAGCTACAAAAAAGGGGGTTTCATTTATATAATTATATGCATTAATATCCCCCAACATAGAAAGAAAGCTAGAAACCTGCTAATGCAAGTAGCTATATAGCATAACACAAACAACAGTGCAGCTTAAATGACCTTTTATACCTTGCAAAATGAAGCCACTACATAATAATATTAATAATACTACTACTAATAATAATAATAATAATAGCTTTAGCTTGCATGTTAGCTCTCTGGTGGTTAAATGGTTAGTTATGTTTATATATATATACACACACACAGACACACTGTTGCTGCAGCTGCTGACACTGACAGCCTCCATAGCTCCATCATTGTGACCGACTCCTCGGTGACACCCAAGCCGCCCTAAGTGCACTGTTCCCCGGCTACAATAGCTTACCCTGTGCCGCAGTCGACAACACACGCCGGTAGTCGACTAGCCATCTCTTATCTTTTCTTTCTTTCTGCAGCTCTCTCTCTCTCCTCTTCTTTGTTGTTTTATATAATGTCCTCCTTCTTCAGAGTGTCTCTCGCTCTCTCTTTCTCTCCCAGGTTGTTTGAAGTTGTTGATGGGATATATGTATCTGAAGCCCCAGAGCTTGCACAGAGAGCCGATTCACACTTCCGCACTCGGCTTCTGGCAGCCAGGGAGAGGCAAGATGGCGGAGGCCGGGTAGAGAGCGATGCAGGCGGGGCTGAGCAGCTGTCAATCACCGGGAGAGAGGCTGGGTCTATTTACAGCAGGGGGATTATTATTATGATTATATTATTATATCATTTTTTAGGGATGCTCAAGCAACCCCTGAACTTGATCTCACCACCCTTAAAAATAAAATAAATTATTATTGTTTTGTCTTTTTTCCTATAAATTATTTTATACAACTGTACATGCATCTACACACCAGGGTTATTATATTATAATTAACTAAAACTAAAACTAGCAGTGAAAAAATAATTTGGTTAAGTGAAATACAAATAAAAGAAGTCAAGTGTCTTTTTATAAATGAATTAGGCCTATATTTTCTGGGGGGTTTTTGTTTTTTTTTACTATTTATGAATTTATGATGCTCCATTTGCTCCTTTTATTTTTTTTTTATGTGTGTTAATGATCTTTTCATTTTCATTTTAATAAATTATTAGTTTTTTACTATATATATATTTTTTTTACTTTAGGTAAAATTTAAAATGAATTACAAATTAAAAATTAAAATTAAAAAAATTAAAAAACAAAATTGCACACAAGAGAAAATAAGAATGAAATATGAAAATGAACATTTAAATAAAATAATGAAAAGATAAATAAATAAAATAAGTAAAATAACAGAGAATAAGAAAAAAAGTTTATTAAAACTTAGAGTTAAAAAAACTATAGGTTAAAATAGATTGAAAAGACAAAATAAAGTGAGATAAAGTTTAATAAAATATCGACTAAAACTAGCTTAAAAAATTGATACAAATAGAAAAATATAGAATAATAAAAATAATAAAATAGCAGGTTTATCAGAAAGGTATAAACAGGTCTAATATCTAAAGTATTATAACATCTTTATATATATATATTGTTTTTTCTTGTTTAAAGTCATACACACTCCCATACAGTAGAGGGCAGCATGCACTTTAAATGTTGGTTTGTAATCTGCAAGTTAAACTAAAAGAGTAAGAAGAAAAAGAGGGACAAGAAGAAGAAGAAGAAGATGCATCTAAAACTAAAGAAGTAAAACCTTTAAAAAACCTCCAGCCTTTAGTTATATTATGATCAGAAACGTGACTTTTCTGCACCGACTATGACACATTTCCGTGGTCAGATCAGGGGTCCTCACTGGGGTCCAACCATGGACAACATGCTCATTGACTTCTGGAGGAAACACGAATGTCTCTTTAATTCCTCTCTGGAGACTTACTATGACAAACACCTGAAGACTAAGCTGTGGACAGAGTTTGCTGTGTCCATTGGGAAGCCAGGTGAGACGTGACACCGGTGTTATGATGGATTTGGTGACCTGGCAGATTCAGTGACCTGCAGGGTTGTGCTCAGATCACTTTAAAGGAGCAGTGTGTGAGATTTAGTGGCATCTAGTGGGATAAACTAGACCGAAATTAGATATAATATTCACGAATGTGTTTTATTTACTGTATAATTAAGCATATTTGTGTTTTTGTTACCTTGAAATGAGTTATTTATCTACTATTTGCTTAAGGAGTGCAGTTTTGAAGTCTTAATTTTGCATTTTGACCGTCGCCTTCTTGGATTTTTGGAGCCAGAAGTGACCATTTTTGGGAAAAGAGGGTGGAGTTGATTAACTGTGATGATGTTAACTTTCACAAATGAAAAAACAGGCTTAATCACCAATAAAACAAAATGTAGTTTATTCTTTACAACTTTGATTAGTATGAACATTTCAGAAAAGTAATTCCAACCTTTCTGCTGTTTCGGAGTTTTTTCCACTCTGACCATGAAATCAATTTCTTTCTTTCTTTGCTCCCTCCTCCTTCCATCCTTCCTTCCTTGCTTCCTTCCTCCTTCCTCCCTCCCTCCTTACTCCTTTCCTTCCTTCCTTCTCTCCTAAATTCCTTCCTTCTCTCTTTACTTCCTTCCTCTTTTCCTCCTTACTTCTTTTCTTCCTTCCTTCTGTCCTTCCTTGACCTGAGGACAACAGACAGGAGGGTTAAGTAAAAATATCAATACCATAATGTTTAAAATACTGCAGTGATTTTTATTTATTTTCCCCTTGATCCTCATAACTCTGCCTCTAGTTTCATTTAGTCTCTATAAAATTACATTAGTCAACTTTTATAAGTGTGATGTATAAATGAATCGACTTGATTATTAAATTAATCACCAACTAATTTCATAATCAAATGAGTGTCATCTTAGGTTTTGAGACTTTTTGACATATTATGGACGGAGCAACTAATCAGCCAATTGAGAAAATAATCAACAGATTCATTGATAAAGAAAAGTCGTAGTTTTATTCTTCTTCTTTACCACATACTTGCTGCTATTCAGTCACTTTTTGCATCGTCACCTTTTTCCTCACAGTAGCTGATGTTGAGAGAAGATCCAGATCGCTCCGCACTCAGTATGGGAGGCTGTTGTGGCATCCAGAGAGGGTCAACACCTTCCAGCAAAGGATGCTGAGGGAGAAACTGGACTTTCTGAGGCCTTACATCGTCCGTAGACGAGGTGATTTGTACTTGGTAAGTCGAAACCGATAAACGAACACAAGACCAGACATCAAACTAAAAACAAGTGTTAAAGTGAGTATGACAGTTTGAACAGGTGTGTTTTGAGTTTGGATTTGAATGTGGTGATGGAGTCTGACTGTCTTATGTGTGTGTGTGTGTGGGGGGGGGGGGGCTCCATAGTCTGGGTGCCGAGCAGCTGAAGGCTCGGGCACCCATGGTGTTGAGGCGTGATGTGGGGTTAGGGTTAATAGACCAGCAGAGGTTGAACGGAAGGTGCGGGAGGGGCTGTAGTCCTGGAGGAGGTCGCAGAGGTAAGAAGGGGCTAGATCAGGGTAGTCAGTAGTCAAGGCGGGAAGTGACAAATGAATGTACCAGGATTTCAGTGCTGGATTGGGACGGTGATGGGCGGAGTCTGGAGATGTTTTTGAGGTGGAAGAAGGCAGTCCGGGTGATGTTTTTAACCCTCCTGTTGTCCTCGAGTCAAGGAAGGAAGGAAGGGAGGAGGGAAGAGGGAAGGAAGAAGGAAGAAAGGGGGGGGGGAGAAAGGAAGGAAGGAAAGGAGGGAGGATGGAGGAAAGAAAGAGAGAAGGAGGGAGGGAGGAAGAAAGGGAGATAGAGGAAGGAAGGGAGGAAAGAGAGAAGGAGGGAGGGAGGAAAAGACGGAAGGAAGGAATGAAGGAATGAAGGAAGGAAGGAAGGGTCAAAACAGACAGGGTCAATTTGACTCGGGAGGACGACAGGAGGGTTAATGCACTTCTAACTTCTTTATTTTTTGCAGGAGGACAAGTTTGACGATCAGGAGGACGACGAAGAGGAGGAGCTGGAGACTGAAGGAAGTGTCGACCAGGAGATGGGAAGCACATTCGGCAGCCCGTTGGACGCTGGCGCTGGCGGACGAGACCCAGACGAGGAGCTTCAATTAATAACCTCCTCCCCATCGAACCCCGCTCCCCAGCACTGTCCGAACTCACAGCCTCAAGTCACAGAAGTCATGTCTTTGAGCTGCGACCGCCACAATCACGACGAAGGTTCTCCCCTCGATCAGCCCGATCACACGACCGCTCCAAACGCCACATCCAAATACGACATATTACAGCAGTTTGCGGAGGTAATGTTGGCGGATATGCGTCAGATTAAAGATCCTATCGTGCTCATGAGACTCCGCCGAGATATCACCGACCTGGTGTTCAAAGCGGTGGAGGAAGACGTGCAGAGAAGATGCGTTCGAGTTCACCCGTTCATCTCCTCAATTAGAGAAGGCGCTCTTTTCCAAAGCTCCCCCAGGCTCCAGCAGCAGCAGCAGCCGCCATACTCACCGTCAAACTCTTCCTGGAGGCAAAGATATATGAGGAGGAAGAGCAAAGGGTCGGAGATGGGAAGGAGGATGCAGAGATGGGAAGAGGTGAAGCACATGAGGAAGACGTCCAGGAGTCAGATAATGCTGCTGCAGCCCGTCCAGCAAAGCGAAGCGCTGGAGGGCGTGAACGAAAGCATCGCTCAGGCTATGATTCAAGCTTCTGAGATTAAAACTGAGACAGAGCCACATGTGGTGAAGATTGAGGAGGAGACGCCTCCGATGGTTTGACATTTCAAATAGAAATCCTCCTGATTACAGTCGATTCAGAGAGTAGGTGAAGGTTGGAAGACTATTCAAGACGTGGAGCACAGTTACAGTTGTTTATTGACCTCTTTTCCAGTCAAGACATGTTATTTTTACCTTATTTTCACTTTGTTGCACTTTGTAAAAAGGTTCCAGAAATGAATTATATTGATACTGGTTAAGAAATACAAGGTTGTAATGAGGATAAAAGGTCTTAAAGTCAATGAATTAAATAATATCTAACAGCAGAGATCAGAGCAGAGAGACTTTCCTGCCTTTGTGTCGTCCTCCCGGGTCAAATTGACCCCGTCTGATTTGACTGTTCCTTCCTTCCTTCCTTCCTTCCTTCCCATTACCTTCCTCCCTCCCTCCCCATTACCTTCCTTCCTTCCTTCCTTCCTTATTTCCTCCCTCCCTTCCTCCCTTCCTTCCTTCCTTCCTTCCTCACTTCTTTCCTTCCTTCCTTCCTCCCTCTCTCTTTCTTTCCTTCCTTCCTTCCTTCCTTCCTTCCTTCCTTCTTTCCTTCCTTCCTTCGTCCCTCCCCATTACCTTCCTTCTTTCCTCTGTCCTTCTTTCCTTCCTTCCTTCCTCCCTCCCTTCCATCCTTCCTTCCTTGACTCGAGGACAACAGGAGGGTTAAAACATAAGATGTATGTTTTTTGTCAAATTGACCCCGTCTGTTTTGACTGTTCCTTCCTTCCTTCCTTCCTTCCTTCCTTCCTTCCTTCCTTCTTTCCTTCTTTCCTTCCTTCTTATGTCCTCTTCCTTCCTTCCTTCCTTCCTTCCTTCCTTCCTTCCTTCCTTCCTTCCTTCCTCCATCTCTCTTTCTTTCCTCCCCATTTCTTTCCTTCCTTTCTTCCTTCCTTCCTTCATTCCTTCCTTCCTTCCTCCCTCCCCATTACCTTCCTTCTTTCCTCTGTCCTTCTTTCCTTCCTCCCGCCCTTCTTTCCTTCCTTCGAGGACAACAGGAGGGTTAAAACATAAGATGTATGTTTCTAACAAATCTTTGCCTTTTCTAGTTGATATTTGTTCTGAACCTTTAGCGAGGTAACTTTTGTTCTTTCATGTTGTAAAGATGTTCAAAGCTGGAAAACTAGAAGTCAGATGCCAAAGAAGATGTTTTCTGTTTTCATTTGAGTGTTGTTTTGTTTCTATATAAGTTAACTGGTTGGTTAATGTGCCATGAGATACAAAGAAGCTGAAATAAAGTCTGTAGACATGAGAGTAAATATCAGTAGTTCCCTCCTGTGACCAGCAGGGGGCAGTGTTCGTATTTTCTGTTACATTACATGAACTGTTTGGATTTCTGCACAGGACAGTTTTGATTTTAGGATTTTTTTTTTAAGCAGTAAATTAAGGTGAAAACCCAAAGCTAGCACAGAAAGTAGCATTTGTAGAGACAGCACTTTTCCAAAATAAAAAAAGTTAAAGACTCAACTGGTTTGAATTCTCATTATTCACATGAATGAATGTTTGCACGTCTCTAATAGAGCTGGAATCACTCCATGTATAAAATGCATGTATAATTCAACCCTCACATACTGTTTATATTCTGACCCATCACAGTGCTTCCTCACATAATTAGTCTCTATATCAAACTTCTGAACCACAAATCATTCATAAAGATCTCATCAGTCACAGATAAACATGATTTATTCTTAATGAAGCTTTCAGAGAGCAGAGAGAGTTTATTCTTTAGCTATTATTATTGAAAAATGATTACAAAAATTATATTAAATGTGAAGACTTCTTGTATATGGTTGACATATATATATATATATCCCTTTTTGTATAGTATGGTAAAAAGTATTTGGGTCAAACAGTATGCAAGGGTTAATGAACACTAGTTAATTCTGTTAAAATATGATTTACAGGTAAGTCATGTTAGGATTAATGTGATTGATGCAAGCTGTACATGCTAGATAATAGAGGGTTAGGTTTGGAGAGCTCAAATTAATACCAGAGGAATCAAATCTAACCTTTATAAGAAGAGTGTCATTTCAAAGATATTTTTTGCTTGGAAGTTTGCTTATTTTCCAAAAGTACAACCTCTGACCCCATTTCCAGATTTGTGTCACTAATCATGAGAAAAGGAGGCCATGGATGCTTCAGGGAGGGTAGACTGTGCCTGAAACAGAAAATGTGACACTCTGCAGTAGTTTAGAAGTAGTAAGTTTGACAGGTTTCTATGGCTTTGTTTCTGTTTTTAGTGTCATTATGAGTGATTTTGGATGGATGGATGGATGGATGGATGAGTGATTTTGTGGAGTCTAACACATTCAGTATAATTATGAAATATTCAGCTATCAGTAAGTGATGCATTATCGTGCTGTTGTGTCACGATGCACATAACACATAACAGATTTAGTTTTATTTACATTGTTTCTTAACAGTGTTTTTTTTGTAAAGCAAAAACACTGATATGCACCATTGTATGTGCAAATGTAGACCACTGTACATTGTACATATGATGTGAAGCATGTGAACTGGAGCTCATTTTACTGCCAGTTAAATTAGCTGTGAGATAAAAATCTAAACATGCAAAAGGAAAAATGATGCAATCACATCAGCTATTTCATGCAAGCTGTTTACCTCCCAACCTGATCTTTGTTCAAATCAATCAGTCAATCAATTAAAGGCAGTTTGCAACATTTTAGATATCTGTCATGCATACCTTCACTTAAAAAGGTCTGCTAACAAGTGATTGTTGTTTAAATTAAGGCATAATTTTCCAGATACTTTTAGGAAACTGGTGTAAATTAATTTAACAGGCACCACTGCAGATAAGTATAATGTTTAAATAGTTAATTCACTGTGTGAACACTTGTGGAAAACAAATCATACAAGAAATAAAATACTTATTTCAGGTGTCTTATGTCTGTATCAGTTTGTTCTTTAAACATAGCACCTTCATCACCAAGCATAATCTCAAAAATATTAAAATATCTACTAAAAACCTCTCAAATGACAGCTGCCATCACATCAACTAAAAATTCTACCATTATGTAGGCCTAGTGTCTAGATAGATAGAAAGATAGATAGACAGACAGACATACAGATAGATAGAGAGCCTTATTCCAAAATTAATTAAATTCATTTTTTCTCATCAAACTACACACAATATCCCATAGCGACAAAGCCAAAAAAGTTTTGTTTAGAAATGTTTGCAAATTTATTAAAAAATAAAAAACTGAAATATTGCATGTACATAAGTATTCACACCCTTCACGCAGTACTTTGTTGAGGCACCCTTGGCAGCGATTACGGCCTCAAGCCCTTACTTATTTTTAGGGGTGCTGAGATTAAATTTAGGGATGATTTAGGAGCAAAGGATTTAAAATCGCCGCTGTTTTACTTGTCGTGTGTCTGTGTGCAGTGTAGTGTTAGTGGTCCTTCGCGTTAGATTTTCACTCAGGCATCCCTCTGCTACCTCTCTGCAGGGGTCCTGATCTCCTCGCTCAGACACGTGTGTAACCATGGCGGACCTGCAGATGAAACTGCTCCGCAAGAAAATACAGAAAAGAAACGATAAAAACAAAGAAAGAAAACAACTAAGGACGAAAACAGAAGACGAAGAGACAGGTTAGTACTGACAGAGTGAAAACACACAGCTGTTGTTTGTTTATTTTGTTTTATTTCTTTATTTTTCTATCTTTCTATTGCTAAGCTAAGCTACGTTAGCTCATCACGACACGTTTTAACTAAATAAATACGATAAACAGGTTTAATTAAAGGCTAAAATGTGTATAATTAGTACAATAAGTAGTTCAAATATAACACTAGAGTATGAATAAAGTATGATAAATAAATGTATAAATACAGACTGATGTAACTAAAACGTGCTATTCACTATTTAAACACTCTTAAGCGATAATATTAATTATATTAGTTCATTAGTACTTTATTACTGTGTGTATTTAGTAGCAGTATAGTGCATTAATTACATTAACTATCCGATTTAGGTGCTTTTAAGCTAAAACTTTAGATTATTAGATTATTTCTGTCACTTAAAATGTATTTTTTTCTTAAACTCAGCAGCTCAAAAAAATCTCAAATGATTAACTTTATACTAACTTAAATTATATGAATAGATATTTTAAAATACTAAGTAGCTTAATCATGATTCATATCAAAGCTGCTATCTGATTTTTCCACGTTTCCTGGTTCTTAAGCTACAATTTTAGATTAATTTATGTCACTTAAAATGACATAATAACCAAGTAACTAAAATGAACAATTATATTAACTAGCTCAAATATAATATATAATACAGACTACTGACATAACTATAACAAACTATTTGTGGAGTGTACAATGTTCAATTGTGACAATATGTTATTATATATATTATAGTACATTCATACTAGTGTAGTGGAGTTTGACTATATTTTAGGGTTAGTATCTCACACTGCTCTGTAACTTTTTTTTTTCCTTGTCTTATTTGTTTTATTGTATTTTAACACTTTTAATCTCATTAAATGTATTTTTATTTAGCCATGTGCTGCTTTTATATCCTGTCAAATAAACCTGCTATACATTTTACATTCCTACGTTATGATAAATATTGTTTTTTAATGTGTTTTTGACAGTAAACACAAACAGGCTGAAGGGTGAATGCTGTGAAGAACCAGCCTGTCAGACACAAACTGAGCCCAAGAAGAAGAAGCAACTGCAGCAGAAGAAGAAGAAGCAGAATGGCGTCCCGATGGACGTCCAGGCCGACACAGACGAAACTCAACTAAAGAAGAAGAAGAAGAAAAGGAAGCTAACAGACACAGCTGAGTCACCAGGTAACAACTACAGGAGTTTATTTAACTTTGAATTAATGAGTTATTTAGCTGTGATGGTTAAATGTCTTCATCATCTTCATCCTAGCTGAGAAGAAGACCAAAACAGTGAAAGATGATGAAGAGGAGGAGGAGGAGGAAGAGGTAGAAGCAGCTAATGGTAAGGAGCAGGCTGCTGATGAACCAGAAGAAGCTGCAGATGAAGATGATGACGACGATGATGATGATGATGATGATGAAGATGAAGAGGAAGATGGGGAGGAGGAGGAGGATGATGATGATGAAGAAGAGGAAGATGGTGAAGAGGGAGAGCAACCTGAGCTACCAGCTGGATTAACAGGTACTGGACATATAGTCAGTTTATTATAGTTCTGGCTGTAATATAAAGATAATAAGAAGCATTTAAAGTCTCCTATAAAAAGTTCAGCTGTTAAAATAATTAATAAATAAAAAGATGATTCAGTTTGTTTGTTTTAGTCTCGCAATACCAGCCAATCAGAGACTGAAGCTGAAGTTTGGAGGTTTCTACATGAACTTTATTATCAGATGAGTTTAAATATAAAGCATTTAATTTGTTTCAAACTACGAGCCAAATATCACATGATCGTTGCATCTTTGTCCACCAGTGTTTCTGTCATGACTGAATGATGAAAAGCAGATACTGAAACTGATAAATGAAGTCAGTAATGTGACTTATTTTAATGTCTGAAATACTCACATGTTGATGGAAGTGAAACTGACATTAATTATGCAAGCAAATGATCAGCAGATGAATTGATAGTGAAACTAATTACATGCTGATTAATAGGCCTTACACGATCAGGATTTTTGGGGCCAATCACCAAATAGTGAGTTTAAATAAACCGATCACTGATCCGATCACGTCTTCTTTGTCCACGCTCAGTTTCTTAAACTCGGCTTCTCCTCCTCGTGTTCCCTATCCAGGTACATTTGTGCTGTTGAAACATTTTTCAGATGCTTCCCTACGAGGTACTTTAGTGTTGCACAGATTGTAAATAGCTTGTGTTTTATCTGTCTGCCCACAACACCCACATGTTTGTTTGAATCTGACAGCTAATGATTCAAGATTCAAAAAACTTTATTGTCCGTCACATTCATGACAGGGCTCAAAACTAACTGTCGGGTTAAACAAACATGTTGATGGTGTGGAACTTCTTCAGAGTAAATGAGACAGATAAAACACAAACCATCTGTAATCTATGCAACGGGATCATCTGCAAAAAGTTTCAACATGACGACGTTGATCGGATCGGCGAATTAAGACATTAACAGCCGATCTCACAAACTGCATAAAATGCTAAATATCGGCCGATCCGATATAGCCGATCAGATCAGCGTAAAGCCTAATAATTAATGATTTTGATGTCCTGCTTCTGGATTAAATGAAGGATCTCCTCGATATTTAAAGGCTGCTGTTAATTCCTTGAAGTCTTGTTTGTTTTACGTTCATTAAAATCAGAGTTGAGCTGCGTTGCCTTCATGTGTTGCCCGCTCAGTGTCTCCATCATGAATCGGGTGTCAACTGAGGCATACAGAGACTGTTGTGGTTTTCTTTGAGGGGAATCATCACTGATTCTTCTCACAGGGGAAACTGCAAGGACACAATGTTTCCTACTAGTATCTAAGGATTGATTTAAATATAACTTTGTATTTATCAGTAACTGTTGATTTTGTGTCTCAGGAGCGTTTGAGGACACTTCCTTCGCCTCTCTCTCTGAGCTGGTGAGTGAACACACGCTGAAAGCCGTGAAGGAGATGGGCTTTGAACACATGACCGAGATCCAGCACAAAAGTATTCGTCCCCTGCTGGAGGGAAGGTAAGAGCCCCCCCGTTCTCCACAGAGTCTTTTTATACTGACTTTAAACCCTGTAGGAAGTCTGGGTCATTTTCTAATCAGTGGGATTAACTTTGGACTAAAATAATAATAGTAATAGTCTTTATACATAATTTCAGACTTGAATTTGGGAGTAGAGAGAGTGGATTATTGTGGTTTTTATGCTTTTAAAATATTTACAAATACAATATATATAATGGATTAACACTATATAACACTTGAGAACATAATGCTTGCAAGGAATTATATAAAATGTGAATAAACAGTATTTTTGAGTGAATGTTTTTTGAGTCAAATTCAACAAAAATGTGTATCAGCTGCATTAAAAACATTTCTAGAAAGTTAAACAATATAGATTAATAGAATACTAATACATATATCCATATATTCAGAGTTACATGAGGATAAATCATCACATTTCTGTCTAAAAAGAAAAGTTGTTAACATGTTTTTTCATCTCTTAAATGTATAAATGGGGTCAGATTAGACCCTGAATAGTTTAGTTTAGTTTATTTGGATCCCCATTAGCTGTTACCTAGGCAACAGTTACTCTTCCTGGGGTCCATGTCAAAATAAATACAACCAATTACAATTACAATATAACATAAATGCATACCTAAATAGAGTCTCATTATAACCCCCCCCCCCCCCCCCCCCCATATGAAATATTTTGCCAGCCTCCACCCAAGAGTAACCTTTTTAGATGCTTTTTAAAACTTTACTTGCAGCTTGAATAATGAAGTATGGCAACTTATTCCACTGAAACATGGCTCTATACATTTGTAATGTAAGGGTTAAACATGTTTTCCTCTGATCTCTGCAGGGACGTTCTGGCTGCTGCAAAGACCGGCAGCGGTAAAACGTTAGCCTTCCTCATCCCGTCTATAGAGCTCATCTACAAACTCAAGTTCATGCCCAGGAACGGTAATAACCCCAATGTTTCATATCTGTTTTTACTTCCTGCATCAATCTGTATGATGGATGTAAAGACTCATCTATCCTCCTCTTCCTCTTCGTCCTCTCAGGTACGGGTGTGGTGATCCTCTCTCCTACTCGTGAGTTGGCGATGCAGACGTACGGAGTGATGAAGGAGCTGATGACTCATCACGTTCACACCTTCGGCCTCATCATGGGAGGAAGCAACCGCTCGGCCGAGGCTCAGAAACTCGCTAACGGGGTGAACATCCTGGTGGCGACGCCCGGAAGACTGCTGGACCACCTGCAGGTCAGCTGACATTATGCTACTATTCTTTTATTATATCTTTTTACTACTTTTGTCTTTTTATTGCTCTCCACTTGCTGCTTCTATACTGTAAATTTCTCCACTGTGGGACTAATAAAGGAATATATTAACAAGTTAATTTAAATATATAGTTTTTATACAGGTAGTATATCAAATAATTAATTTTTCATTCACATAATTTAGCTTTAAATTGACACATTTATCAAACACAGTTATTGTTTCATTATTTTTTTTAAATCTGCTGCTGTTTAGTTCTTCATCTTTTTCATTTAACCTACCTGTCGTCCTCCCGGTTCAAATTGACCCTGTCTGTTTTTACTGTTCCTTCCTCCCTCCCTCCATCCCCTTTCTTCCTACCTTCTGTCCTTCCTTCCTCTTTCCTTCCCCCATTCCTTCCTTCTCTCTTTCTTTCCTCCCTCCATCCCCCTTTTCTTCCTTCCTTCTTTCCTTCCTTCCTTCTCTCTTTCTTTCCTGCCCCTACCTTCCCCCTTTCTTCTTTCCTCTGTCCTTCTTTCCTTCCTCCCTCTTTCCCTCATTTCCTTCCTTCTTCCTTCCTCCCTCCCTCTTTCCCTCATTTCCTTCCTTCCTTCCTCCCTCCCTCTTTCCCTCATTTCCTTCCTCCCTTCCTCTCTACCTCCTTCCTTCCTTCCTTCCTCCCTCCCTCCTTCCCTCATTTCCTTTCTTCTTCCTTCCTTCCTCCCTCCTTCCTTCATTTCCTTCCTTCTTCCTTCCTTTCCTCCTTGACTCAAGGACAACAGGAGGTTTAATACTAAATTTAAACACTGACTTGTGTGTTTCTGTGTGTGTGTGTGTGTGTGTGTGTCCTCAGAATACGCCTGGATTCATGTTTAAGAACCTGCAGTGTCTGATTATAGACGAGGCCGATCGTATCTTGGAGGTCGGCTTCGAGGAAGAACTGAAACAGATCATCAAACTGTTGCCAAGTACGTATTTATAATATAATATAACTTTATTTTATTAGAAAACTGTCTTTGACTCTCCAATAACAGACATACAGAAATTACATTAGATACATAAAATCATTCTTAAAGTTTTGATTTGTAGTTTCATTGTTTGTTTTTTCCCTAATTATAATAATAAAATGTGTTTTAAAGGGACACTTCAACAGTTTAGTGATAATAACTGGAGCCAATAATGTAATAATATATTAATACCACTTTATGCAGATTTCATTTATTGAAAGTGTCACACCTCCATGGCACTTCAGTCTGTCTTACTATTATGTCTTTCAAATAGCTGCAATAACCCTCGTATTATATTCAGGTCAGATAAACCTGTTTGTGTTAGGCTGCGTTGCCTTCATGTGTTGCCCGCTCAGTGTCTCCATCATGAATCGGGTGTCAACTGAGGCATACAGAGACTGTTGTGGTTTTCTTTGAGAGGAATAATCACTGATTCTTCACACAGGGGAAACTGCAAGGACACAATGGTTAAAGCTAGTTACTAAGGATCAATTATGTTTTAAAGTAAATCTGCTTCTAGGAAACTTTACTCAGTCTTTAATGTCTTTTATCTGTGTGTGTGTGAATCTCAGAGCGGAGGCAGACGATGCTGTTCTCAGCCACTCAGACCCGTAAGGTGGAGGACTTGGCTCGTATCTCTCTGAAGAAGGAGCCGCTCTACGTCGGCGTGGACGACAACAAAGACAACGCCACGGTGGACGGTCTGGAGCAGGTAACGCCACCGCTACACCTCTCATAACCCTTTTCTACCGAGCTGGAGCCAGTGCTGGTTCGGAGCTAGTGCTAGAGCCAGTGCTCAGTTGGTGCTAATCCAAGCACCTCTTACGAACCTGTTGCTTTTCCACCGGCAAGGAGCCACGCCATTACGTTACTGTATAGAAGAAGAAGAAGAAGGCGACGATGACAGCTCTGGCAAAAAAATGATAAAAATAGTACTTTTAATCAACAAATCTTTAACCCTCTGTAAATGTCCCGCTAGCCGGCTAATGAGCGTTAACCCCGCTAACCGGCTAATAAACGCTAGCCGGCTACTAAGCGTTAGCCCCGCTCCCGGTCTGCTGACGTAATCGGTTCTTGCTTTAGACCAGCAAAGTTTATATATAAATAATTTAATTTGTTTCAAACTAAGAGCCAAATATCGCATGATCTGAAATGTCTGAAATACGCACATGTGAAGTTTTGAGTTGATTGACATTAATTATGCAAGAAAATGATCAGCAGATGAATTGATAGAGAAACTGATTTTGTTTTCCTGCTTCTGTATTTAATGAAGGATCTCCTCGATATTTAAAGGCTGCTGTCAATTCCTTGAAGTCCTGTTTTGTTTTACACTCATTAAAAACAGAGTTGAGCTGCGTTGCCTTCATGTGTTGCCCGCTCAGTGTCTCCATCATGAATCGGGTGTCAACTGAGGCATACAGAGACTGTTGTGGTTTTCTCTGAGAGGAATCATCACTGATTCTTCACACAGGGGAAACTGCAAGGACACGATGGTTAAAGCTAGTTTCTAAGGATTGATTTAAATGTAACTTTGTATTTATCAGTAAGAGCTTCTCTGCTGTGTGTTTCAGGGCTACGTGGTTTGTCCGTCAGAGAAGCGCTTCCTGCTGCTCTTCACCTTCCTGAAGAAGAACCGTAAGAAGAAGCTGATGGTCTTCTTCTCCTCCTGCATGTCCGTTAAATTCCACTACGAGCTGCTCAACTACATCGACCTGCCCGTCATGGCCATCCACGTAAGACCCGCCCCCTCGTCTCCCAGCATGCATCAGTGGTTCATCTCTCTAAAAGCAGCTGCTGTAGAAATGTTTCTCTCTTTGTGTTTGACCTCGCAGGGCAAACAGAAGCAGACCAAACGAACCACCACCTTCTTCCAGTTCTGTAACGCTGACTCAGGGATCCTGCTGTGTACCGATGTGGCGGCTCGAGGTCTGGATATCCCCGAGGTGGACTGGATCGTCCAGTACGACCCCCCCGATGACCCCAAGGTCCCGTTTACTGTCTTTTTTAAACAGATAATGATTCACTTCAACACTGATTCATCTAAGAGTTATTTTCTGAATGATTTAGTCTGTGAAACATCCGAAAACTGAATATTACAGTTTTTAAAGCTTAATCTAAAATCTTGAAAAGTAAGTTTTTCTTGAATAATTACTTTAAGAGTTATTTTCTGAATGATTTGGTCTGTAAAATATCAGAAAACTGAAAAATTAACATAATAATGTCTTAAAGACTAATATAACATCTTGAAAAATCTTGTTTTGAAAGACTGAAAGGCTGCACCAAATAATTATTTTCATTATTAAAAGGTCTGACTGATAAATCAGTTGTTCAGTGTATAAAATGTCAGAAAATAGTGAGAAATGCTGATTTATTTATTCCCTTAAATCCAGATTATCGTTCACATTACTGTCTGAACAGTTGAAAACCTAAAAATAGTCATTTTACTATAAAGTGAAACCAAGAAAAGCATCAAATTCTTATATTTGAGAAGCTGGAAACATCAAATTTAGCGTTATTTTTTCTTGAAAAATTACTAATATGATTAATTGATTATCAATAATCGTTGCAGCTCTAATAAACAGTTTACAGCAATTTACTGGGTTTCACATTTCTGCACATTTTCTCAATATATAGAAATGTTTAAAACCATATTTTAGGTGTTATCGTTGATTTATTTTTCCTCTCAAAATGATGGAAGGTCAGAACTAGTTTTCCATTTTTACAAGTCTTTTAGCATAACTCCTCACTGCCTGAAGAACATTTTCTTTTCTGCTCTTAACTCAAACACTTTAATTGTGAGCTTTTACTGACTTCAACTGATAATAATGAATGAAACATGAGTATTAATTTAAAGCCTTGTTGTCCGTCTACAGGAGTACATCCACAGAGTTGGTAGAACAGCTCGAGGCATCAACGGCAGAGGACACGCTCTCCTCATCCTCCGACCAGAAGAGCTTGGCTTCCTGCGCTTCCTCAAACAGGCCAAGGTAAAAAACCAACAAGCATCATGATAGTTTTTATTTTAATATGCTGTAAAATGTCTTCAGTGTTATTAACGTCTGTCCTCTGCTGCTCAGGTGCCACTCAGCGAGTTTGAATTCTCCTGGAGTAAAATCTCTGATATCCAGTCTCAGGTAAGAAATCTCCTCCTCCTCCTCCTTCTTCTTCTTCTGCTTCTGCTTCTTCTTCTGCTTCTTCTTCTTCTTCTTCTGCTCCTGCTTCTTCTTCTGCTCCTTCTGCTGCTTCTTCTGCTGCTTCTGTGACTTCTTTTAATGTCTGAAATGCTCACATGTGAAGTTTTGAGTTGACGGAAGAGACACCGACATTAATTATGCAAGAAAATGATCAGCAGATGAATTGATAGAGAAAATGATTTTTTTCTGTCCTGCTGCTGTATGTAATGAAGGATCTCCTCGATATTTAAAGGCTGCTGTTAATTCCTTGAAGTCTTGTTTGTTTTACGTTCATTAAAAACTGAGTTGAGCTGCGTTGCCTTCATGTGTTGCCCGCTCAGTGTCTCCATCATGAATCGGGTGTCAACTGAGGCATACAGAGACTGTTGTGGTTTTCTTTGAGAGGAATCATCACTGATTCTTCACACAGGGGAAACTGCAAGGACACGATGGTTAAAGCTAATTTCTAAGGATCGGATTAAATGTAACTTTGTATTTATCAGTAAGACCTCCTCTGCTGTGTGACCTCTTCTTCTGCTTCCTCTGCTTCTTCTTCTTCTTCTTCTTCGTCTGCTTCTTCTTCTTCTGCTTCCTCTGCTTCTTCTTCTTCTTCTGCTTCCTCTGCTTCTTCTTGTTTCTTCTTCTGCTTCCTCTGCTTCTTCTTCTGCTTCTGTGACTTCTTTTTCATCTTCTGCTTCTTCTGCTTCCTGTACTACTTCTTCTGCTTCCTCTGCTTTTTCTGCTGCTTCTTCTTCTCCTCCAATAAAACTCAAAGACAGACTCATTTAATTTAAAACTCAACTCTGTCTGTGTGTGTGTTCCTCAGATGGAGAAGCTGATCGAGAAGAACTACTACCTCCACAAGTCGGCACAGGAAGCCTACAAGTCGTACGTGAGAGCTTACGACTCCCACTCGCTCAAACAGATCTACAGCGTCAACACGCTCAACCTCCCCATGGTGGCGCTGTCCTTCGGCTTCAAAGTCCCCCCATACGTTGATCTCAGTATCCTTTTTCCTGTCGTTTTACACAACATGAAACACACTTATCGATTGGTGCGTGTGCTGAAAGTGAATTTTAGCTTCAATGTCCAAATTTAAAAAGACTAATTTAGTGATATAAATGTTATGTGACTTCACCTGTTTACCTCCACATGTCAGGTGTTTGTATATTTGTAGGCATTTATTAATTAATTAATTATAATGTCTATTTTTAACCACCAGGGGGCAGAAAACTCAACCACACACCATGATCAACACTTTATTAAAGCTAATGTGCTGCTGATATCACTCATTTAAAGTTGGGTTTTTAGCCTCCTGCTGGGTGTGAATTCAATATTCAGTCAGATTTAAGCTCTGGACTGCTTCATCAGATAATTTAGGGTGTTAAGTCTGGTTGATTGACTATTTCAAACATGTAAAAAATGTAATAATAATATCATAATACTGATCTTAATTTATTTTGCAGAAGTTAAAATTTACACAAAAATGACAAAGAGCAGATAATATAGACAGCAGAGAGAGGTAAAAGACCCCAAATAAGATCATTTAAAGCCTCCGCCTAAAGAAATGTTTAATTTCATAATATTACAGACAATAATATGACGGCATAAAAGTGAGAACAAACCAAATAATTACAACATATATATATATATAATAATAATAATTTGAGTTTGGAGATGAGGAAGGCTAAAGTTTTACCTCTGCAGAGATCAGAGCAAATTAAAACACTGTTTAATAATATTAATGATATAAAAAATACCCTAAAAAATGCAGAAATTAAAAAAGTATATTATACATTGAAATCAATAAACTTTTATAAACACATAATATACATGTCTGAAAAGGACTAGAAATACATTAAAAAATATCCATTAATTAATGTTTCTCTTTATATTAAACGTCCTTTATTCCCAGTCTGTATTAATATGAAATGAATTCCCGCTCTCAGTCTTTAAACAGTAGGAGTAGTTTTCTTGTTTTCCTTAACCCAGCTCTTCCTCCTCAGACGTGCACAGCAGTAAAGGCTTCAAGATGCAGAAGCGAGGCGGCGGCGGAGGTTTCGGTTACCAGAAAAACAAAAACCAGCACAAGTCAAAAATCTTCAAGCACGTCAACAAAGGAAGGAGCGACAAGAGGCAGTTTTCTCGTTGAGCCCTTTCAAAATAAAACTCCTCTTGGACTGATTGACTTACTACTTCTTCTGTGTTACTCAAAGAAGAACTGCCCTTTTATTCCCCCCCCCCCCTTCTCTTTTTTAATTTCCTGCTTTGAACCCGGCCTCAGATTAAATCTTCACCCTCTGATGTTTATTTAGACCCATTTTTTGTCTCATATGAGCGAGATCATGAGCTGTGAGATGTATTTTGTAAATGTAAAACAATAATTGTGGATCAACATTGTAACATTTTCTTCCTTGTACCTGAAATATTAAATCTCTATCGTCTTTTGACTATATATATATATTTAAGTTTGCATCATTTCTATTGTGCATTATAATGAAGTGAGTCTGGAGTTAAATGATGTGAGGAACTTGTGTTTATTATACAAGTCAGTTCATTACATTTCCAGTAGAGTTGAACCATCTCAAACCAAAAAAAATCTGAAAATAAGCACACAGGCTGCAGAAATTATGTACATATTAAAAGTTAAACAAGTTTTTTTCAGTAAAATCACTAAAAAGTCAAGATTTGAATACAGTAACTAGACATTCATATTTAAAAATGAGCTTCAAAATTCATTTTTACTGTGTTTTGATGGCTCGGATCTTTAAAAAGGTCACTTTAAAAAAAAGCTACTATATAAAATTGCATTCATACATTCAAAGTATACTATTATAATTATTATTGCTTTGTTTACTGCATGGATTGTACTTGAGTTGATTAGTCTTAGCACTGACTTTTATAATAGTGTAAGAAAAAAAATCCCTTCATAAAAAGAAACGATTCCCTTTAAAATAATAATAAAATAAAAAAGAAGTGAGGCTCTCATAATCATATGTCTCCATACACAGGATAAATTATAAAGTGCTGTGATGAGCCTGCACACTATCTGCTTCTTTTATACTGCAATCAACTTCATTTTTTATTTATTTTTTTTAATATTTTTGACCCATTTTTTTGGAACGTTAGAAAAAAAAAATTAGCAGTAACCATTTCTAACATCAGTTGTAGCGTCGTCAACGTGTTTCAATTTCATACATCTCAAAAACACTATGTACAGTAAAAAGAAGAACAGTACAGTCTCCCCCCCCCCCCCTGCTTTGTTACAGTGATGAGGTTCATCTGTGTGACACTTCAGACTAAATATTATTATATGATTTTACCTTAAAAAAAAAAAGGCAAATTCATAGTTTTAGTGGTTAATTTTTCCCTTTTAGGCTCCACAGTCCTTCACTGTTCGATGATTAACTTGTCCGTCATGTCATCAGAGTCTCGGGGTCGGAGTGGAGGGTTCGGGTGGAGGGTCGGAGGGGTTCGGGTGGGTTTCTACTTCTTCTATCGAGGCTCGTTAGCTCAAAAATGTGAGCAAGTCCAGCAGCCGTTAAGTTTCATCTTCCTCGTTTCCAGTGAGGGTTTTAATACTTCAGTTAAGTTACTGCTGGTGATCTGAAAGGTTAACAAGAAAGGAGAGAGTAAAAATTAAAAACACCATACAAGTCAGATTAATAGAGGAAAATAAGTTGGTGCAAACGTGTAAAAACTCAAGCAGGAATAAAAGTGGTTAATAACATCAGAAACATGCAAATATGAAAGCTGGACTGAAATTATTATTATCATTCTTTAAGTTTTATATCTTCCTTTTTTTACATATATATTCTGATTTATGAACTTTATACATACTTTTGGGAGAAATTAAATATATGTGCATAAGATCAATAAAAAGTATGACATAATTCCCACATTTAGTCAACTGTTCACTTACTGTATTTACAGTCAGATAAAGTCTTAATTATTCCCTTTCAGCTTTCAGAAGCTAAAACTAGCCCATTACTCATCATTAAAGAGTTCATCTCCAGTGAGTCAGAGTAATTTAAAAATCCCTGTAATCAATAAAGACAAACATCTGTATCGTCGCCCAACCTTCATCACACCGTGTTAGTAACTCTTCCAGATGTGAACATGCAGCACAGACAGTTGACTCCATCACACAGTTTCTGCAAGTTCATCAAGTTTCATTTGACACTTTTAATATTTGTTCACAGTCATACTGACCAATTAGACCAAAGTATGAAAGTATGATGGAAAACCAGTCAACGCTGTATATAACAATAATTCCTAAAGATATAATTACTTAAATTAATATGACCTCCTAGACCAGATAAGGGGCAGAAATTAGATGGATTCATAAATTAATGAAAAAAAATAGCTGGAGGTAAGAGAACATGTTTGAGAGTTTTATAAATTAAATCTAATCCCTAGATCTAGATTCATAATGGATTTACAGTGGAAGTGATGGAGGACTAAATCTATTCAGCTTCAGCAGATCAACTTTTAAATACAGTTTTGCCCTTACAGTACCAGTCAAAAGTAAAAAGTACATTGTAAGTGTATTATGAAGGTTTCTCTTAGTGTCCAGTATGAACAGGAGGAATTAAATCATTTTTAAAAAGCACTTGAAGACCTGCAGAAACCCTGACGAGCATGCAAATATGCAAAATAAGTTGTTGCACTTCAAACTGACACACACACACACACACGTGGCATGCAGCAATAATTGCCGGACCTTAGGGGTCCACTCTGGTGGGGGGAGGGGTGGGAGGAACCCCCCAAGGGGAGCCGTTCATCTTCTTTCCTAAACCTGTCGTCAGTGAAAAAGAAAAAGAAAAAGAGAGAGAGAGCGTCTAAAATGGATCAAAGTCAGCTTCCTGCAGCTGTTCACCGCTTCAGATTCAGGATGAAAATATGTAACATTAGACACTAACAATAACTCACATATATCTCAGATTGATAACACTTCTCAAGTCAAGGGAGGAAGGGATGAAGGGAGGAAGAAGGAAGGAAAGGAGGAAGGAAGGGAGGAAGAACCCAAGAAAGGAAGGAAGGAGGGAGGGAGGGAAGGAAGGAAGGAAGGAAGGGAGGGAGGGAAGGAAGGAAGGAAGGAAGGGAGGGAGGAAAGGAAGAAAGGGAGGAAGGAAGGGAGGAAGGAAAAGAAGGAAGGAAGGAAGGATGGAAGGAGGAAAGGAAGGATGTAGGGAAGGAAAGAAGGACAGAAGGAAGGGAGGAAGGAAAGAAGGAAGGACAGATGGAATAAAGGAAGCAAGGAAAAGAAGAAGGAAGGAAGGAAGGAAGGAAGGAAGGAAGGAACAGTCAAATCAGATGGGGTCAATTTGAAGACAGAAATATGAGCGTTGGTACCGTTTCCGTTGCAGCAGGGCTCGGTGGTTTCCCAGTTCATGGCTTTCTGGACGGCTTTCTTCCAGCGAGCGAAGCGGAACTCACTCTCTGTTGACGAGGACAGAGATGAAGATGAAGTTACACACAAAGATTTTCCTCCTCTACTTTGTTAGAAATATTTAAAATAACAATAAATAGACACTGTCATACTAATAATGTCCACTAGACGGCAGCAAAGACTCTGATCTGCTGTCAGAATCAGCTGGTAGCTCAAGTGTTCTTACCGTCAGAGTGAATCTGAGGCTCATATTTCACAGATGTGACGTGCGGGAGGTGATCGGCGCTTATGTCCCACACACCGACCCCCTCTGCCGCCCCCGCTGCCATGGCTGCACCCAGAGCCGTCGTCTCTGACATGTCGGGTCGCACTGGAGCAGCCGGAGGACGAGACAAACACATGAAGACACACAGAGAAAAGATTAAGAACAAAATACTGAGTTAATGTTCAAAAATGACAAAACGGGTGTCAGCAAACACAGCAGGAAGTTTGAATTGTATTTAAACCCCCGTTTCCTAGGTAACAAAGTCTTTATTTAAGATGAATAAAGTATGATAAGCAGTTTTAATCAATGATGTAACGTTACATACACACACACACTGTTTGTTGCCTTTTTCTACTCTAGTATACACACTGTATAAATAGGTGTGTGTCAAAGGTTGTGTGTGTGTGTGTGTGTGTGTCGTTTCCAAATGGGACAAAAGTCAGACAGGACAGAGTCTGAAGTCCAGGTCCAGATTCACGTCAGCGGTGGTTTCTAAACTTTAAAGGTGAATCAGGACGGATGAATTTAGTGATGCAGCATTTTGCTCGGCTGCTTCCATGAAAGACAAATTCACCTTTTCAGCTTTGATTTTACCTGAGCTGCTTTTCATTTCATTTCTCTTTGCATTTGCATGTATTGAGTGTGTGTGTGTGTGTGTGTGTGTGTGTGTGTGTGTGTGTGTGTGTGTGTGTGTGGTCTTCTTACCTACGGGGATGCAGAGGATGTCCGCCTGCAGCTGCATCAGTAACCTGTTGGACGTCATGCCTCCGTCCACCTGCAGCTGAGTCAGAGGGACGCCGCTGTCCTGGTTCATGGCGTCCAGGATCTGAAACACACACAACGTGCCTTTCAGTTATTAATTACAAATCAGCTGATATCAGTTAAAAATAAATCCTCAAACAGGGTTTTTAACCTTTGTGTCGTCCTCCCGGGTCAAATTGACCCCGTCTGTTTTGACTGTTCCTTCTTTCCTCCCCTCCTTCTCTCTTTCTTTCCTTCCTCTCTTCATCCCCCTTTCTTCTTTCCTTCCCTCCTTCCTCCCTCCCTACTTCTCTCTTTCTTTCTTTACTCCCTTCCTTCCACCTTCCCTCCTTCCTTACTCCCTCCTTTCTCCCTCCTTTCCTTCTTCCTTCCTCCCTCTCCCTCCTTCCTTGTTCCTCCTTTCCTTCCTTGTTTCTCCCTTCCTTCCTTGTTTCTCCCTTCCTTCTTTCTTTTCCTTTCCTTCCTGCTTTCCTTTCCTTCTTCCTTCCCTCCTTCCTTACTCCCTCCTTTCCTTCTTCCTTCCTCCCTCCCTCCCTCCTTTCCTTCCTTGTTCCCCCTTTCCTTCCTTCCTTCCTTAACTCGAGGACAACAGGAGGGTTAAACGCCTGAACAGCTCTACATGCAAGTAAAACGAATAACAGAAATAAAACTGATGTAACAGGAGATGTTATAGATTGATACAGTGAAAAATATTAAAATAACAAAAAAAAAACACCCCAGTAATTTAAATAGAAAAATTATTTTAAAAAACAACAGGAAGTGATGAGAGGCTGCTCACCTCTCTGGTTTGGAAGCAGACGGCCTCCAGAGCAGCAAAAGCCAAGTGGTTCCTGTTGGTGAACTGTGTGAGTCCACAGATGATGCTGGAAAACACACAAAGGGTTAGGGTTAGTTGAGTCATGACAACTGCTGCATCATAAAGCTTAAATGATATCCTGTTTTATACTCTATTATAACTCAGTTAGATGGTCAGTATCTTTGGGAAAGAAAGTGAGAATCTACTGTACTAAAATATGAGCAAAAAAACCCAACAACTTCTTGACCCTGTTATCAATAAGAGTGCTGTTTTCTTCTCAATTTGGGGTCAGATCACAGCATGAATGTGTGTTTTCACAGCTGACTGTCTCACCCTCTGGCACTGGGCTCCCAGTAGGGGGCGTAGAGTCCAGAGAAAGCCGGCACAAAGTAACAGCCGTAAGACGTGCCTGCTGCAGCTGCGAGTTTCTCTGAAAAGGAGAAGATGAAGAGGAAGAGTTGTTA
Organism: Scomber colias; assembly: GCA_021039105.1. Taxonomy (NCBI): domain Eukaryota; kingdom Metazoa; phylum Chordata; class Actinopteri; order Scombriformes; family Scombridae; genus Scomber; species Scomber colias. The sequence goes on from JAJDFG010000177.1 coordinate 36,419, forward strand.
CTTATTCTACTTTATACAAGGCAGGAGAGAAGTGTGATGTGTTCAGGTGTAAGTTTATGTACCGATCTCTGAGGACGACTGCACAATGCCCATGTTGTCTTTCAGCCATCGCACCACTGCGCCAGCAATCGCCACTGAACCCTGAAAAGAAGACACAAAAACAATAGACTCAAACAACCTCAAAGCTTCAGTGGACTCATAATCATAAAATCAGCAATTCAAACTTATTTCTAAATGAGCCCAGCTGATTAAAAGTCTCTCACACACCTCTAGAGCGTAGGAGGCGGGCGCTTCTTTCCCCAGTTTGTATGCGACGGTGGTCAGCAGGCCGTGGTCTGACATGACAGGCTGAAGGAACCAGAAGAAAAACACGTTTAATTAAGAGTGGAATAACAACAGTACAAATGGAAATAGTGAATTTAATTAAAGATAAGTAATATGTTTCTTTGGTGTGATATCTTACCTTGGTCCCTGTATTTCTGAGCAAGAAGCAGCCGGTCCCGTACCTTCATGTGACAGAGAGTGGACAAAAGACAAGATTAGAAAGTCTCTGATTGTCCTTATAAAAAAGTAGATTTAGCTTATTCTAACAGTAATATAGCAGAGAGATTAAATTAAGAAGATTTTAAATGGCTTACGTGTTTTTGGCCTGGCCTTCTGTGAAGCACATCTGACCAACCAGAGCAGCCGACTGGTCGCCAAGACACTGACGGAGAAAAGGTCACTGTTAGCAGGTTGCACATTTTAAACATAACATGAATTACAGCTGCAAATAATAATTATTATTTCCATCAATAATCTGTCAATTAAGTTCATAATTTGGTCTATAAGATACCAGAAAAGTGTTTAAAAAATGTCCATCCCTCCAAAACAATCAAGCTTGATCCTGAAACTACAACCTGTCCAGATCTGGCTTTTTGAGTTAAACATCAATATTGATATTTGAAGATTTAGAAAAAAGATTATGCCAGCTAAATTATTTTTAAAAGGCATAAAAAAAACATTAAAAACAGCCCTGAAAATTTGGTTCTTGAAGAATTGTCACCAGGTCCAACAGTTCAAGTGTCTGACAGATGTTAGAATTACATTAGCAGCAAAAATTCAGACTATAAAACTCACTACTTGTAGAAATAATAACACTAAAACTTCACTTATAAGAACTCTTATAAGTCCAGCTCGTCAGTTCCAGTTTACTTATATTATAAAATGAGAATAAACTTGAAATACATAAAAACACAGCCAATAATGCTTAAAAGATATTTTTTGCAGTATAGAAATACCTCAAGATTTATAGACTGACATATGCATTGAAAATATACAACTATATAATATCAGTGATGAGCTATTCAGCCTACTTTAAGTATGTGAGGGGCTTTAATGGAAACTTCCACTCAGAAACATCTGGAGAGCAAATACAGATGTGACTCTTTTAAAGTTTACATTTAGATAAGATATGAAGGTCCTTACCCCTGAGATAGGAACTCCTGTAAGAGAGCTGCATTTCTGGTTAGGAGACAGAAACAGACACGTGGTTAGATTTTAGAGAAATAAAACTTCAGGTTAATGCTGACTGTAACAGACAAGGGGACAAATTAAAAAGAAAAAAGAGGCAAGAATCAAGTGTTTGGAAGCATATGGTTGCTTATTAAGTTACTTTATATTGGTTTTTCCTTTAATTCTTCCCCCTTCTGAAGGCAATGGTTCGACCCAGATCTTCAAAAAACACACAGTATGAGTCAACACCAAATATGTTCACATGTAAGACATCTGGATTAAGCAAGAGGCATCTAAGTCCTGTCTAATCAATGGAAGTGACTGGGAAATCAAACCCATAGACCAGTATGCCTGTATTAAAAACCTATATTCCACAAATAGGCCATTATCCTGATTTGCAAACCAGTCCATTAATATGATAAGAACTATTAAGATTTTTTAAAAAGTCTTATTGTTGCCTTTTACATCTTTTACATTTTACATCTTATATAGTGTCAGTAGCTAATTATATAATATCTGTTTGTAGCTGAAAATGCAACATCCATGGCAATAGTTCATATAATTAAAGGATAGATCAACATATTTTAATATTTTCATGTCAGTGTGATCAACATAAAAATGGTTTTATTTCTTGGATATGAATAATTAAAATGTTACCTACTAAAACAAACTGTTATAATCCCATCAAAATTTGATGAGTCAGCATATTATCAATGATTCAATATTCATTTATATAGAGCCAAATCACAATAAAAGTTATCACACTGCACTTTTCACATAGAGCAGATCTAGACTGTACTCTGTACCTGATGATGTAATGCATAATTCATGTTGTTGTTGATGTTGATTATCTATGATGATACCTTTGGGTGCACACAGTTTATGTTGATAGTTATCATCGTATTAAAAGCTGCAGCACCTTTGCTCCGGTTAAATATAAGAGCTGCAAGTTTTCAATGTAAAACTGAATACTACTGGTTTAAACATCAGGATTAAACTATACAATTAAGCAAAAGTAGTAACAGCTAGGGAGATAAACAGTCTCTTTTTGGCTCTTAGAAATACTTTCGCCCCCTAAATTGACAACCTGCCATTAAAAAGGTATCCAAAGGTTGAAAAAAAAAGGAAAGTCTGACCTATAAAAGTGAGGAAAACAAACACAGTCGCCTCTTTGTTGACCTCTGGACTGTGAGGCAAAGGTGCGTGTTGCATAAAAAAACATTTTAAACACGTAAAACCATGTTATGGTGCAGAGATAAGATCCCCTCATAGACAAACAGAGACGCACGATAACTTATCGCTGTCAGATTTTAAAAAGACAGGCATCGCTTTATTACTTCACTAGTAGTGTGTTATCTGGAGTTCTGAAGAATTATGTTTAATCTTATCGAGTTAAAAAAAAGTATATTTACTGATATCGTTCAAAACAATGTGTGACTGTAGAAGACACACACACACACACACACACACGCACACGCACGCGCACGCGCACGCACACACGCTGAGGTCTGAAGGTTAACCTACCATCAAGCCGTATATTTCAGAGGAGCTCTTGACTTGAGGGAGAACTTCCATCGGTACGTCAAAGTACCTGAAAGCAGCATAACAAGCAATCAGACGACGATACACAAAGTTTATAATGTACCAAACATGATGCCACATAAGAGTGAATCCACTGGATAAGTATATGCATGAATGAAGCAGCTAAAAAACAAGACCGACAAGAAAATGTGAGCATTATAACTGAACTGAATAACAGTGCAGTCTGAATTTAGACAGATATTTAAATTGGGGTTAGATTTGGAGGTGAAATCAGGATTTATTTGTAAAAGAGGACCAAATATGCTTTTTCTGATCTTCTGTCACTTATATACTGTTGTCTATGTCAGAGGTGTCAAACTAGTTTTCATTCAAGGGCCACATACAGTCCAATTTGATCTCATGTGGGCTGGACCATTAAAAAGATGGAAGGAAGGAGGGAAGAAGGGAAGGAAAAGAAGACATGAAGGAAGGAAGGAAGGAAGGAAGGAAGGAGGGAAGGAGGGAAGAAGGGAAGGAAAAAAGAAAGAAAGGTAGGAAGGAAGGACAGATGGAAAGAAGGAAGGAAGAAAGGGTGGAAGGAAGGAGGGAAGAAGGGAAGGAAAAGAAGACTTGCCTTTCTATTCACTATGTGCAATATAACTGAGTACATGCATTCACTACTATTTACTGTATTTATTCATTATTCGACTGTAATGTGTCTTCTTGTCTATAGTTTTATGTTTACTGTATGTACACTTAACTTAATGGTACAATGTGCAATGACAATAAAAGGTATTGAATTATTGAATTATGAATTGTGTTATCGGGAGTTTAAATCATGCAAAGTTATTCCAATATAAATATATAGAGCTGGAAATGTGCAGACTGTCTATGGGAGTTTTAGTCTTGATATATGTCAACAGCATCAATCTAAAGTTGAAAGTCTTGAAACTTACTCTGTAGTGACTTCTGGCAAACAAACACAGTTATCTTTACATTTACATTTCTCTCTAAAAACCTGCTCTGTGTTTCCTCATAAATATGTTAAAATCTAGTTAGCTGTTCACACACTCATCACATGATTCACTCTGTGTGTGTGTGTGTGTGTGTGTGAGTTTAAATGTTTGTTTACCTGCAGAGTTCAGGATCCCAGTCCATGGTGTGAATGTTGAAGAGCATGGTGCGACTGGCGTTTGAGACATCTGTGCAGTGGACCCCTCCGTTCTTGCCCCCCGTCAGACACTGAGGACAAATAATACACAGTTAAAGACTGTGTAAAGTGAATTCAAACATTTTCTTCTAAACACATTAAATAGGTCATAAATGTATTTCTAAAAAAGGAGTAAAAAGCTATTTAGATTTGAATTGTGGAGCTAGGCTTCACAAACTGTGTTTCAAGATTTCTGTGTTCAGGATTTAGTGGGCAGCGCACACTACAGTTAGCCAGTTAGTCAGTTAGCTGAGTTAGCAGCTGAGCTAGCAGCTGAGTTAGCAGCAGAAAGCTCTCAGACCTAGCATCCGTGTTTCTGGTAGAGGTGGTGACTTTGATGGACAGGGTTAACCCTAACCCTGCTGCTGTAGAGGTATAAATACATTCAGCACACTACTACTACTACAGTCTACAGTTAGCCAGTTAGCTGAGCCAACCGCTGAGCTAGCCGCCAAGCTAGCAGCTGAGTTAGCAGCAGAAAGCTCTCAGACGTAGCGTCCATGTTTCTGGTAGAGGTGGTGACTTTGACAGGTGACATTTGGTAGGGGCGGGGTTTCAGTGGAGAAAGAGGCTGAGTTTTACACAACTTTGAAGCCTAATTTCATACATTTGGCGATTTTTTTAATCATTCAAATTTGGCAGGGTGGTTAACAACACACTTTTCTGTGGTATGTCAAACTCAGAACACATATTTATTCTTACTTTACACCAGACTTTAAAGAACCTTATATATAGACTGCAAAACTCTGGACTAAAGCATATCACAAAATACTCTCCTCTTTTATCATTTGAAGTCTTAATCTCAGCGCTGCTCTTACCCAGATGATCCAGGAGTCCACCGTGCCGAACATGGCTCGCTCGCTCAGCACCGCCTGTCGCACCTCGTCCACGTTGTCCAGCATCCAACGCAGCTTCACCGCGCTGAAGTAGGTGCTAATGGGAAGGCCTGTCTTGTGCTGGAGAGACGAGGACAGCGGAAACTCAGATTAGAGCGTGAGGACAACATTCCTTCGTATCAGGAAATAAAACAACAACAAAGAGATCACCAAGATTATTAGTAGTAAACTTCCTGTCCATCGCTCTCACCTTGAGGTGGTTCTTGTTTCTTCCAGGAGTTTTGTTGATGAGCCTCTCCACTGTGGACTGTGTGCGCAGGTCCAACCAAACTACAGACACAACAGACGAGGAAGATTTACACCTCAGATATTCAGCCTGCATTAAAGCTTCAATTCTGCTCAGATAACTCCACAAAACTGTCTCGTTCATTTACATTCTTTGACACATGAAGCAAGTAAAAATCACAGGATATAAAACCTTAAATATAAAATGGAAACCGGCCTGCAGCTGTGTGGCTATAGAGAACCAGCAGCACCAGTTCAGCCACATATAAAGCTTAGGTTAAAACTAACAATGCTGAAGACAACTGAGCCATGAAGACACAACAGAGACGTGATGAAATGGAAACATGCCTGCTAGCAGAAGTAGAAGAAGAAATATACAATTCAATTTAGTTAAAAATCTCAGTTTTTAATCTCTAAAATGTCACCACTTGTACAACTAAACAAAACTATTCACACCCTACTTCTCTTCTGTGGCCGTTCTCCTGATTTAACAGTTAATAATAATCCCTGGATTATGATTTTAAAAAGGTGCTACCAAACCTGTTTAATGACTCATTCAACGATCATATTTCAACAGTGAATCAGTGCATTAAAAAAAGAGCAGTGTGCAAGATTTAGTCACACTGCAACTAAATGAATAACCTTCCCTCTCCCCTTACAATCGTTTAGGAGAATGAAATGGTCCTCTTTAAAGCCAGTGTTTAGTTTGTCCGTTCTGGGCTACTGTAGAAACATAGTGCAACATGGCAGGCTCTAAAGTAGGGAACCCACTCTCTATGTAGATATAAAGAGCTCAATCTAAAGTAATAAAAACACAATGGTTTGTATTTTCTGTCTCTCTCTCTCTCTTAATTGATTCTGATGGTATTTTTATTGTCCAATTTTCCTCATCATGAAATATATGATTAAAGTTTATATGAATGTCGGAACAGACAGCAACAATATATGTGAGCTTTAACTATAAAAAGGACACTGAGACACATTGAAAGCAATCAGAAGTCTTCAAAAATCACTCGCATGTGTTTCCTTTTCATACTGACTAACTGGACATTCCTGTTGGCCTCTTGCAGAATCATTGTCCACACTGAAAGAGGTCGACTGACCACGCACCGACCCCCTCCCACCCCCGAAAACATCAGACACATTCCAGCCTGCACACAAACTCGTCTACGCAGGCTGAAACTTTTAAATAAAGGGCCTGAAGGGTTGAGAATGAAAAGCTTTCTCTTCTCTCTGCTGGTGAATGAGCTCAACTCCTACAGCTGAATGACTGCCACATGGACCAGTGGGTGGGGGGGCGGGGGCAGATATGACACAGGACACTACAATCTGATGCAACCCCAGACATGAGTTGAGCTGTTTTCTCTGATGACACAGCCTTCGTTTTTTGCTCAATGGACGATGTTACAATCAAGAAGTATGAAGTAATGAGGCTGACTCTGCACAATTATTGGTACAAAAAAAAAAAAAAAAATCACTAAATTCAAAGTAGATCTGACCACAAATACACTTCAATTAAACCACGTTTCCTTTCTTTCCTTTCTCTTATTTAATAGATCAGTTTGATATTGGTATTTTCTCACATTGACGCTTTATTTTGAAAGTGTTTAACCTTTCTGTCGTCCTCCTGGGAAGGAGAAGGAGCACCCCGTTTGTTTTGACTGTTCCTTCTTTCCTCCCATTCTTCCTTCCTTCCTTCCTCCCTCCTGTCCTTCCTTTCCTTCCTCCTTTCCTTCCCTCCGTCCTTTTTCCCCTTCCTTCTGTCCTTCCTTCCTTCCTCCCTCCCTCCCTCCTTTCCTTCCCTCCTTCCTTTTTCCCCTCCCTTTTTACTTTCCTTCCTTCCTTTTTCCTCCCTCCTTTCCTTCCTTGCTTCTTTCCTTCCTCCCTCCTTTCCTTCCTTCCAGCCTCCTTGCCTCCTTGCCTCCTTTCCTTCCTCCCTTCCTTCCTTGACTCGAGGACAACAGCAGGGTTAAATGATCTTAACTGTACTTCATACTTCACACTTCATTCAAACTCACCAATAGCGTTGTAGAGCGGCTCTCCGGTCTCTTTGTCCCAGACTAAGGTGGTCTCTCTCTGATTGGTCACTCCCACCGCTAAGAAAAACAACAAACAACATAAATTAAAAAGTCAATAAAGACCCTCTTCACCTCCTCCAGCCGTGTGGTTAACACACAGTTAACAGGTGAAGACACACACACACCATTCTCTACCTTTAATGTTGGAGACGTCGATGTTGAGCTGGCACAGTTTCTCACAAGTCCTCTCCATGCACTCGTAGACAGACTGCATGATCTCCTTAGGGTCCTCTTCCACCCAGCTGATTGATAAAAACACAGAATAATAAAAAAAAAAATTAGATCTAACCTTGTATCATGTGCTAAATAATGGATCACTTCACAGGTTTAAAGTGATAAATTAATTTGGATTTGATGGAAATAATCCAGCAGCAGGTTTGTAGTTTTCATACCGGCTCAGACAGAGAAGCAGAGTGATTGGTAATGAAGGGAATTTCAAAATAAAAGCACAGAAAAACCTCACACAGTAGGTTTAGTGACTTTAAAAAGGAAATGGGTTTTATGTTTGTTCATCTAATAAAGTGACTTTATATCTATTTATAAAATGTAGACTGATGTAATAACAGATAGTATTCAATGTGTAAAAACTCTTAAATACAAATAGTCAAACTGATAACTAATCTATTTAAACCATTTTGATTTTCCTCAAAAAATAAAAAAAATGTAGATCTAATCTTGTGTCATGTGCTAAATAATGACTGAAATGTGCATTAAAATACAAAATATATAGTAAATTAAAGGCTAGATTATTCATACAGACACTGTAAGGTGACTCAACTACAGGTTATATAAGTATTTTTATTATTTCATTTTATGCATCTTGTGCATGTAATATAGGCTACATAGTGAGTTTAGAGTTCAGCGTGTCACCCAGTAAATAATTAATTAACCCTCCTGTTGTCCTCGGGTCAAGGAAGGACAGGAAGAAGGAAGGAAGGAGAGAAGGAAGGAAGGAAGGAAAGAAGGAAGGAGTGAAGGGAGGAAGGAAGGAAGGAAGGAAGGAAGGATTGAAAGGAGTAAGGAGGGAGGGAAGGAGAAAGGGCGGAAGGAAGGAAGGAAGGAAGGAAGAAAAGGAGTAAGGAGGGAGGGAGGGAAAGGAAGGGAGGAAGGAAAGGAAGAAGGAAGGAAGCAAGGAAGGATGGAAGAATGGAAGGAAGTGAGGAAAGAAGTATGGAAGGAGGAGGGAGGAAAGAAAGAGGGAAGGAGGGGAAGAATGAAGGAAAAATTTAAAAAAGAGGGAGGAAGGGAGGAAAGAAGGAACAGTCAAAAGAGAGATGGGGTCTGTTTGACCCGGGAGGACGACAGGAGGGTTAAAGAGTAGATATCAGTACATACAGTATAATGAGTATTTTATTTCCTCTGCAAAGCTGAAAAACAGGCTGTGTTAAATCTACCAGCCTCTGCTACTGTAGACAATAATAATCAGTCAACGTTGCCAAATGTTTTGTGCCGACAATAAAACACAAGCTGGACCTTTGGACTCAATTTAGTTTCACATCATCAAATAAAAAAAAGAGATTAATGTAAAAAGCTGTTAAATTGTAACTTTGGTTTCTAGGTGAGAGCACTGTGAGGACGAGGACACGCTTCTGTTGTTTATCAAGAATGAGTTAAAATACTGAATGAACAGTATCTGTTGGATTTAAACTAATCTCTGAGCAGATTGCATTTATAGATATTGCTTCATAAAAAAAGGTCATTGAACTCACCCCTCCTTAGGGAAACTCTGGTTGATCTCTACTTGATGGTGACTGATCAGTTCAGCTGTTTTAGCGTTGAACACCTGCGGACAAAAACAGAGCTCATGAGATCACAAATATATAATAATAAAAAAACCAACATGAATAATAGTTTTACTCTAAAATCCTGTTAAGGCAAGACAGCTTTATTTATACAGCTCATTTCATACACAGGGGAGACTCAATGTGCTTTACATAAAAACTAAATATGAGATGATTTAACTGTAAAAATATTTGACATACAATAAAAAAGAAAAGAAAAGCCAACCAATTATATAAAAAAAATAAAATACACAGAAAGAAAGAAAATAAAAAGCTAGACTAAAATAAAGGATAAAGCATAAAATAGGAGTTCAGCATAAAAAATTATTTATTTTTTAAATTATTTTTTTTAATTTATTTATTATTATTATTTTTTTTTTTATTTATTTTTTTTTTATTTTGTTTATTTTTTATTTTTTTAATTTATTTCATTTTATTATTTTTATTTATTTATTTCATTTTATTATTTTTATTTATTTATTTCTAAATTATTATACAACCACAGTTTTATTTTATCTTATTTTATTTAAAAACTTGCCCAATCAGGCTAAAAAAAATGGAGGTATAATGTCATTTAAATGAGACTATTTCACCATAATTTCCTTAAAATATGTGTAAAACTTAATAATAAATTGGAATTAACCAAAGAATGGGTGATAATTTATACTTTTATACTTTATATAAACAGTCCAACCAAAGCAGATGTTGCATCATAAGACAGGAAGACAACAGCAGGGTTGTAAAACACTTGCAGGAAATCACGTAATGTTGGCGTGTGGTGACGTGAGGGAAATTTTTATTTATTTTTTCATTTCCATGTAATATCTTGTGACACAGAGCTCACTGCGGGAAGTCATCCTCCCTTTCTCCACCTGACACCATCATCACCCCACCATGTCGCAACACTCAGCACAAATAAACCACTGCAGGAGATGGAAGGAATTAAACATGACTGCTTATTAGGGTTGCAAAGGAGTGGAACATTTCCGGAAAGTTTTTGGTAAATTTCCATGGGAAGTTAAGCTGGGGAATTTTGGAAATATTCCAAATTGGAAACCTTCCATGGGAATTATGGGAATTAAATGGGAATTATGGGAATTTATGGCAATTGAGGGTAATTTAGTGGAAAGGTATCATATCTAAACTAATCTGGTTGTTTTAGTCAGGATTATGCTAAAATATTATTTTACACAACTATATTTAAAGTTCCCTAATAAGAACATCCCTTCAGTTTGGTACATTCCCGGTTTATTCCCGTTAATTCCCATGGAAAGTTTCCAAATTTGAAAATTCCCGCAATTTTGCAACCCTACTGCGTATTAGTTGTAATTTGCAGTAAGAGGAATGTCAGTGTGTCCTCTGCTTAGGTAATAAGACAGTAGCCAAAAAAACTAAAAACTGGAAAGCATTAACCATGAAGGACTTTTGACCCACATGCAGTCTTCAATCTTAACCACCCCCCCCCCCCCCCTTTAAAACCACCTGCTGAACCCTCTGACACCAGCGTACGACCAGAGGTTTCACATTCAGTTAAAGGTGTCTACAGTTGGACGGCACACAGGAACAACTTCACCCCCGCCATGACCCACCGGAGGAACGTTGAAGAGGAACATCTGATGTCATTATGAGCCTCGCGACCGGTGAGACTACTAAAGGAGCAGAGGATCAGGTTTTATCAGTGATTCACTAGAGATCATAAAACTACATCATGTGATATGTCTCTTATCAGCTGACTGTTATCAAGTGCATCTAAATGCTTTTTGATTATCCCAGCAGTGTGTAGAGGTGTTTACTTTGTGGTGCTCAACATTTAAAGTTAATATATGTTTGTATTATTAATATTATTTTATTATATTTATTTATTTTTGAGTGTGATTGTTTTTGGTTTTCATTTATGCGGTTTGTTTTTTTAAATTTTTATTTTTTACTATCTTTTTTTGTTGTTGTTAATTTTATTTTATTTTTTTATTTTGTTTAACAGTTAATTGTATTTATTTTTTATTATTTCTTTTACTGTATTTCTGTTTGATTATCATTATTATTGCTATTATAATGACCTATATGTGCCTTGTTCTATATTGTTCTCTGTAAAACTAACTAAATGTAATAAACAGATGTAAAAATATATATATATACGTTTATAAAAACTTTTTCTAAATCTAAAAATACAGTAAAAAATAATCCATGAAGCTCTTTCTGAACAGTTTCATCTGTCTGAGTCAACACAAGAGGAAGACTGCCTTCATAAAGCACATTTCTCAAGATCTATATGATTAAATACAGGATATTTATAATCTTTTAAGTCTATATTTTATCTTTATTTAATGGTTTTGACTATTGTTGCTTTTACTGTTTTAGGAATTGATGTTTTTTATAATCTTAATTGGCTGTTGAACTATCAATTAAGCTCTTTCTATGTTTTACTTTGAAACTTGGAAAGCACTTTGTAGCGCTGTTTTAAAAAGTTATTATTATATTCTGTGGATGGATGTGTAATAATAAAGTAAGCTTTAGTTGACGCCTTCTTTGTTGCTGACAGGAAATGACAAATGAAAGGCAAAGATCACACAGGAAACAGCAACATGTAGCCACAGAGTTCATCAACCAACACACACTTATGTCCACATGTGCACAATAAAAACTATAAAAATGTAAATAAGTTCATTTTCTATTGAGCCTGTGTCAGATATATTAGATTTTCACTTTCCATGTTTATAGTTTGTGATATTATTTCATTTATTTACATGTCTGTAATGTGCTGATGAAGATATCTAATCATGGCTGGGTATCATTTCAAACATCATGATACCAGCACCAATCCAAGCATCCTTAATGTGATACTGATACCAACTGAGTACTTCATTCGATACCCGTCATGTGAATAGATGCATTACATATTTGGTCCGGGGGTCAGACACCCTCCCTACATTTAAGAGTAGGTTTAAAACTTTCCTTTTTGATAAAGCTTATAGTTAGGGCTCTTAGAGTTCTGTTAGCTTATGCTGCTATAGGCTTAGACTGCCGGGGGACTCCCATGATGCACTGAGCTCCTCTCTCCTCCTCCCTCTCTCTCTCTATCCATCCATCTATAACCATTAACATTAATGTACTATTAATGCATTCAATAAGCTAAACTTCTTCCCTGGAGTTGTCTGTGCTTTATGTTCTCACAGGTAATCTGGGCCTGTAGCTGTCCGGATGACAGATTCCAGTCCCGGACCCTCTAGCTTCATTGTTGATTTTCATTGTGCTTCTCTCCTCTATCCTTCCTTTCTCTCCTCTCCTTCCTCTCCTTCCTCTTCTCTCCTCTCTCTCCTCTCCTTCCTCTCCTTTTCCTTTTTGATAAAGCTTATAGCTCTTAGCTTATGCTGCTATAGGCTTAGACTGCCGGGGGACTCCCATGATGCACTGAGCTCCTCTCTCCTCCTCCCTCTCTCTCTCTATCCATCCATCTATAACCATTAACATTAATGTACTATTAATGCATTCAATAAGCTAAACTTCTTCCCTGGAGTTGTCTGTGCTTTATGTTCTCACAGGTAATCTGGGCCTGTAGCTGTCCGGATGACAGATTCCAGTCCCGGACCCTCTAGCTTCATTGTTGATTTTCATTGTGCTTCTCTCCTCTATCCTTCCTTTCTCTCCTCTCCTTCCTCTCCTTCCTCTCCTTCCTCTTCTCTCCTCTCTCTCCTCTCCTTCCTCTCCTCTCAACCCCAGCCGGTCGAGGCAGATGGCCGCCCACTCTGAGTCTGGTTCTGCCAGATGTGTTATATAGAGGCTGCACTTCGGTGCCCCGTGTACTCTCATTATACGGATATACGCAGCGCAACACTGGAGCTAATTTCCTCCGAACGACACCAAAGTTGTCTAGGTGAGTAAATGATCGTATTTTATGCTAGAAATAAGGTCCAGGCTCTAAAAAACTGTAATTATCCTTTAAGTCAACTTAAATACACTGTAGGTGGATAAAATATTTAATATTGATCATTCTTTTGTGGTTACACCATTTGACATTGTCAGGAGCTTTCAGTCTTACTTTTGGTAAAAAATGGTGCAAATGTCATTTTAAATGTTATAAAACCAACAAAAAGACTAAATGTATATTTTAACAAACCTGATGCTGCTTTTAAATCTATTTTTAAAGATATTTTTGAATTGCTCATCTTGCCAAACCTTATTTATCCATGAATTATGTAGAGGTTAGATCATGACGAGTTGTACATGAAGACATATAAAAAGTAACGCAAACTAACACAAACTAACATAACAATACTACACATGTGACATATTTAGGCTAAAGACTTTATCAAAAGGAAAAAAAGTCAGTGTCAGCTCATGAAGTTGCTACAAAGCTGCTTCAGCTGACTGTAACTACAGATAAGAGTCAAACCAACACAATAAGACGTGGAGGTCAAACCCAATCTCAGGTCCTCTGGAGGGTTTTACGGGTTTAATCATCATCTGTAACTGCAGACGTGTTCACTTATTGGTGTTATTGAGTCTTCTTGAAAAACAACCAATGTAGGTAAAAGTTTAACATCGTAGTCAAAATGACCTGTTTTCTGTGTTTGATCAGAGTGTGGTCAGATGACACGAGAGCGTCAGCGAGGGTCAAAGACTCTCTGGTTTGGAAAGAGCTGCTCAATAATGAAGTAAACATATAAAACATGGAGTGTAAAGTCAATAGTCACTGTTAACCTTCATTTATTTATTTAACCACAGATTGAAAATAAACATGTGTGAATCGACTAAAAGATAAAGCAGCTTTCAATCTTATGTTATGAGTCTTGTGATGATGTAAAGGCCAAATAAAAGAAGGTTTCAACTGGAAAACTTTGATATATTTGATGTGTTTTCTATCTATTCTTTGGGGAATCTATCATATTGAACTTTTATCCCAAAATAAAAGTGATGACCACACACCCCTTGCTGCTCCTGAGCCAAGTCTCAATCTTCCAGCTGACCTATTTCAGGCATCTAATTTAAGAGTGATTGGTAATGAAGGGAATTTCAAAATAAAAGCACAGAAAAACTTCACACAGTAGGTTTAGTGACTTTAAAAAGGAAATGGGTTTTATATTTGTTCATCTAATAAAGTGACTTAATATCAACATCTAAATTCTGTGTTTGTATACAATTCCTCAATTAACTTATTACTGCAAAATGTCATAATGTAAAAATATAATAATGATAATAATAATAATAATAATAATAATAATAATAATAATAATAATAATAATAATAGTGATTTTATATAGCACCTTTCACAGGAATAAAATCCACAGAATACCAAAAAAAAACATTAAAAATATGCAAACATTAAAAAGATAAGAAAATAAAAGCATGAAATCAATGAGGCAGAAGAAAATAAAGCAATAAAAACTCTATTAAAGACATAATAAAATAAAAGTATGTCATCATATTCAGAGGTACTTTAAAACACTTTCAAATCAATAATAACTTTAATATTGAACTATAAACTAACTATACTGGTTATACACTACATTATATGGAGATATAAGATTGATTATCTGGTTATTTGAAGAGATAAAAGGTAATTATATCAAGCTTGGTATTAAACCTGACTGCTTCTCATGTGCTGTGTTACCAGCAGGGGCGCAGATTAGAGAGTCAATCCGATTAAAACTCAGCAAAAACAGCGTTAAAGTGCAGTTTCAATGATTATTAATACAAATGTGTTGATAGAGGATGATGATGAAGTGAATATAAAGGTGTTTTTGTGTTAATGTGAGTATACAGACAATATGCAGCTGCACCACGTCACTCACCAGAAACCTCGTCGAGCTCGTGCCCTGATCGATAGCAGCAACCAGCGGATCCATAACTCAGCTTCAGTCCGAAAAAAGTCCAAAAAGAAGAAGAAAAAAAGAAAGTAAAGAAGAACAGAGGTGACTGAGAGGAGTCCCGGCACCGTGTGTGTGTGTTTTGGTTTTAGTTTTCTAACACGAGTGACTCCTCTAGTTCCTCGTGAGGGGTGGAAGGGGGGGCGAGGATGAACCGGAACCGGCGCGTGCCACAAAGGACGATTGGTTTCCCATTAGAAGGCGTCGGCCACGCGCTGTCCAATCAGATTTGGGGGCACGTTCTTCTTGTCTCGAGGTCGAGAGGAGGGGGGTGGGGGGAAAGAAAGAGAAAAAGAGAGGAACATCCACCCTAAAAAAAAGGTTTTATTTGGGATATTTTAAAGGATGAATTCATATTTTTTAAATTGTGTTTTAACCGTTAGACACAGTTCAGGGTCTAATTTGACCAATTTTTTGTACATAAAAAAAAGTTAGAAATGTGATGATTTATCTTCATGTGACCCAGAAAATACAAACATTGGATATTTTAAAGGATTAATTAATTAATTAATTTTTTTTTAAAAGTTTGTTTTCACCCTTACTGTTCAGGCTTTTTAGCTAGAAATTTGATGATTGATCTTAATGTGACCCTGAATATACAAAAATGGAAATATTTTACAACTTTCTAAACATGTTTTATTGCAGATAATGCACAAAATTATGTATAGAGGGAGTATTATGAGGGAGATCCTGTGAAATGCTTGAATATGAACAGTATGTAGTAGTAGTATGTAGGTTAAAACGAGCTTAAATGAACATTAAAGTTGTTGATTTTTCTTGCTGTGTGTGTGTGTGTGTGTGTGTGTGTGTGTGTGTGCGCGCGCGCGTGAATAAATGCTAAAAAAGAAGAAATGATGCATTAACACTGTAAAAAAAAATTATGTTTTTAAAGGACAAGTTCACCTTTTTTATGGCTGTCTTAAAGCAACAGTCAGTTACCCAAATAAACACTAAAAACAGGCTTTTCTTGCTATAATCATTCATCTACAGTCCTCATCCTGTGCAAATAAACTGTATTTAAAGGTTTATCTGAAGCTAATATGAAGTTTCAGTCGTCTAAATGAGTCAAATCAAGTCTTCTATGTTTCAACGTTACCGTGTTTTTGTTACTAAACTTCCACCACAGCTCAACAGGGAAACACTAGTGTCACCTATTGTCTGCTTTACCTGCATGGTGACCCAAACTGCAACATCATAGTGAAATATTTTGGGTTTTCTGGACCTTACACTTATTCTGCTTAATTTTGACATGTCCTCATTCGTACACATGTTTTAGTGCCACCTAGTGGAAACAAAAGTACAATACAGTGTAAAAACCAGTCAATCAACAGGTGCTCCCCAGACAACAGATTTTATGGGTGATATGGTTGTAGTTTGATCATTTTAGTGACATCAACAGGAAGGAAGTAATCATTTGAGGATGTAGGGACTTTATCATCATTTGTGCAAAGGGAAGGTGTAAATGTAAGGAAATAAATAGTTTGAAACACTGTTGAATTAATTGCGTTATACTGTAAAAAAAACAAACAAAAAAAAAAACAAAAAAAAACCCATTGCCCCCCCATATGAGAACATTGCAGGTCAGATTAACCCCAAATATCTTCGAGAAATTAAAAATGCTGAGGAGGTTAAGGGTTAATCAATTTATTCACATTCATTCATTCATATTCTTATTAATTTATGATTTTTAGTTCATTTTAATTCATAATAAGTGTGTAAAAATACTGGAAATACTGAAAATACTGTAACCTGTTTTTCTGGCTTTTTTTCGACACTCTTCTTTCCACATATTTCCAGTCATGCAACACACAAATATTTGTCTCTTTTGTCTGACTTGACCACACCTTACATGTTGTCACACATGCAAATTCATACTCATATGCACAGACAAATACCACTCTTCCTTTTACACACACACACACACACACACACACATGCACACGTGTTGTATCCCAGCTGTTGCATCAGCTCCCTCTCTGCAGGCAGGGTGAAGGAGCTTTAACCCTTCTCTTCTTTCAGTCAGATGCTTCTCCTGTATTGGTGATCATAAGACTAAAAATAGTACCGAACTTTATTTGGCTTTGTGAGGAATCTTACTCTTAACCACACTGTGTGAGAGCTGTAGAGACAGATTGATGACCCACACACTATGAACTCAATGTAACTCATACCAGACAGCTAACAGCTAACTATCCTGGCTATCTATCACTATGTGTTTCTATGTCTCCATACTCAGCTGCAGCACAACTTTCTTTTTTTTTTAGGCCTCATTAGTACACAAGCCCAGCTCTCAAGTAGTGCAGGCAGGAGGTCACCCAGTTTTTACCCTCGTGTTTGTCCTCATGAGGAACAACAGACAGACAGTCCCTCATAGAAACATAAAACTGGAGCTTTGCATCTGTACTTTAACCCTCCTGATGTCCTCGAGTCAAGGAAGGAAGTTAGGAAGGGAGGAAGAAGGAAGGAAAGGAGGAAGGAAGGGAGAAAGAAGGAAGGAGAGGAGGAAGGGAGGAAGGAAGGAAAGGAAGGAAGGGGGAAGGAAGGAAGGAAGGGGGAAGGAAGGAAAGGAGGGAGGAAGGGAAGGAAGGAATTGAGGGAAGGAAGGAAAGGAAGGAAGGGAGAAAGAAAGAAAGAAAGAAAGAACGGAAGGAAGGAAGGAAGGAAGGAAGGAAGGAAGGAAGGAAGGAAGGAAGGAAGGAAGGAAGGAAGGAAGGAACAGTCAAAACAGATGGGGTCAATTTGACCCGGGAGGACAACAGGAGGTGTCCTTTATAGTT
Source organism: Scomber colias (assembly GCA_021039105.1). NCBI lineage: Eukaryota > Metazoa > Chordata > Actinopteri > Scombriformes > Scombridae > Scomber > Scomber colias. The sequence goes on from JAJDFG010000177.1 coordinate 54,265, forward strand.
GTTCACTGGATAGTAAAGTGGAAAAATAAAGACCTTAAAGTGAAGAGGGTTCAAAGTCTCAGTTTATTGAAGTTTCAAAGGAAGAAGGGAAAACATACCTCTACAAATCAAGACTTGCTTTCAGTATTTTTGTATTAATTCATGAAGAAAATGGCTCAAATGTGCACTTATTTATTGCACCGTGCAAGTGTGTGAGCTGTTTATTGGTTTATTTCATTTCTCTTTAATCTAGATTAGTGTGCATACTCCCGTTTGACTTTATCATGTCATGCCTTTTTCCTCAGAAATGTCCTTACATCACTGGTTACTCCTTATTTGGACAATAGAGATAAGGTGAGGAGGAGGAGGAGGGGGAGGAGGAGGAGGTTTTACCTTGAAACTGAGATTCAGTCTCACACAAATCAACATTGTTACTTACTGATGGTCAAATAAGACACACACATATTTCAAGCTTGTAAAAGATCGCATTGTAGAGTGTAGTTGAGTTTATAAGGTTTATGAGCACCTTTTATAACACAAGTGCTTTACATCGACGTTAGCACACAAAGAAAATAAATAGAACAATAAATACATAAAAAATACATTCAAGAATAGATAAAGGTGAACACAGAAAGCAGCCAGTCAGCACTCAGAGCACACACAACTGGAGTTATTGAATGTTATAGAAAAGACTAAAAAAGTAGGTTTTTAGAAGCTTTTTAAACAGTCAGTAGGGAGATTGTTTCAGAGTCTGGCAGCAGAAGCACAGTAATATCACAAAACTCTTTGGGGAAACCTACTGGCCAGAAGTCAGTACTGCAGCTTGTGACATTCAGTTAAAACTACAGTCAGACTGGATTTATGGACAATTTATCTGCTTATTTGCTTTTGTGCAGAAACAAGATGCTCAGTTTAAAAAAGAAACTATTTCAGCCATAATGATTGTTTGATATCAAGTAATTTATATGTTAAGTACAATACAACACAGTAACAAAAGCATACAGTGCTTGTGCTCCTTCCAGTAGGCGCAGGTTGGCCGGGCGTTCCCGTGCTGACTCGTGACTTAGGTATGTAATTGATTCCTGAGAGTTGGTCTAGTTATGATTCGTGTGCTTATGGGATCGTCTGGTTGACTGGTCGTCTGGTTGACTGGTCGTCTGGTTGGCTGGTTGTCTGGCTCACTGATTGTCTGGTTGGCTGGTCGTCTGGTTGACTGATTGTCTGGTTGGCTGGTCGTCTGGTTGGCTGGTCGTCTGGTTGGCTGCTGGTCGTCTGGCTTTCTGGTCGCCTGGTTGGCTGGTCATCTGGTTTGCTGGTCGTATGGTTGGCTGGTCCTCTGGTTCACTGGTTGGCTGGTTGTCTGGCTCACTGATTGTCTGGTTGGCTGGTCGTCTGGTTGGCTGGTTGGCTGGTCGTCTAGTTCACTGATTGTCTGGTTGGCTGGTCTTCTGGTTGGTCGTCTAGTTCACTGATTGTCTGGTTCGCTGGTTCACTGGTCGTCTGGTTGACTGGTCGTCTGGCTCGTTGGTCTTCTGAGTCACTGGTCGTCTGGTTGACTGGTCGTCTGGCTCACTGGTCGTCTGGTTGTCTGGCTCACTGGTCATCTGTCTGGCTGTCAGCTGAGCTCTGCGTCTCTTTGTTCTTGGCTGCGTTCTCGCTCTGAGCCCGGTTCTGTTTCTCTCTCTCCAGAGCTTTCTCCATCTCTGTGTAGTAGTCGAGGGCTTTCCGTACCGGGTCGATAATGTGTTGCTGCAGTGATCAATACATACAAAGATTTACTCCTGACTTGTCCACTTTTAATTAAGATAGTGACTTCCTACATTTCCCATAATGCCTAAACCCAAAACTTCCCATTAGTACTGTCTATTTTTGTGATTCTTTAAAATAAATTACCTCCAGACAGGGGAAGAGATTAGCCAGCTCGATGAAAAGAGGCAAAAGCACAAATCTGATGAAGCCAGTTTGGGATGAAGGTTTGGTTATCTTATCCCGATCCATGAAGGGGGTCACAGGAAGACCCTCTAACTTCTCCACATCACTCTGAGGACCAAACAGAAAGATCAGAAAGACAGGAAAGGAATGCCTTGTGTACTTTTAATAATATTAAATGTATTATTCCTGAATCAGAGAGCTTACAGTTCAGAGTTAAATTTGACCCATTTTTCAACAAGAACAAATTTTAATCAGAAATTTGATGACTTGTCCTCATTTGACCCTGAATATATAAAAATTGGAAATATTTAAACTTTTTAAAATCATTTATATGCAGCTGATACACATTTTTGTTGAGTATTTGACTCATATATATATTAAAAAATACAAAATCCACCATTCAAAAACAAATATTTAATATAATTCATTGATTTCATTCTGTGTTATGCCATTTTTGGCCATTATATAGTGTGATTGTAAACATTTTTTTCCATCAACAAAAAGCATAAAAAAAACAAAAATTACACTTACTCAGCTCTCTGAAAGCTTTATTTTTAAGATTTATTTTATTTTATTATCTTATTTTTTATTAGGGATGTCATTCACATTCCACACAATTATATTCATATTTTACATATATTATTTTTTCTTTTTGATAACATATGAATCACCATCTTCAAGTCTGTAATTATGTATAAAGACTAATTATGAGGGGATATTGTGAAATGCCAGAATATGAAGAGTATGTAAGGGCTAAACTCAACACATGAAGGTAAACAGACAGGTTGCCTTAAAAAAAATCACAGTTTGAATCAATAAAACAACATATACCTTAAATTCGTACTATGAAATACAATACAGAGAAGGTCATGTGATAAAATGTGGCTCTGTAGTCACAGTTCATACAGCAGCAGTCAGTTACCTGGTTGTAAAATTCCTGCAGGAGACAGTCCAACCAGGGTTCTGCCACCTCCATGGGCCGCGCCTCATTGGAGATGTCGCTCACTTTGATCAGAATCATCATCAGCTGCACACACAGCAGGAAAAACACAGTTAGTAGAGAGATACTTATTGATTTAGAAAAGAAAGATAGATGTCTTTGAATTATAGGGGGAGTAAGGAGTGGGATGAGCTAGTAGAAGAAGAAGAAAAAGAAGAAGAAGAAGACGATGACGATGACAGCTCTGGCAATTTTTTAAAATAAAAATAGTACTTTTAATCAACAAATCTTTAACCCTCTGTAAATGCTACGCTAGTCAGCTAATGAACGTTAACCGCGCTAGCCGGCTAATAAACATTAGCCCCGCTAGCCGGCTAATAAACGTTAGCTCCGCCCCCAGTCCGCTGACGTAATTGGTTCTTGCTTTAGACTCGCAAAGAGTTGGTGCTTGCTCTGGCTCCCGTTCTGAGGCTCGGGGCTGGAGCTTTGGCGGTGGAAAAGCAAAGAACCGGTGCTTAGTCAGGCTCTGGCTCCGAACCAGAACCAGCTCCAGTTCAGTGGAAACTTACAGAAATAAAACATTGCTCCTAATTGCAGTGTGTTAATATTGCTACTGTGTCATGTTATGTTGTGTTTACATCTGCTCTCCTCTCACCACATCTCTGTGGTCTTTGTTGGTGAAGTCAAACGTCGGCAGGATGGATTTAAACTTGTTGAGGATCTCGTTGTGTCTCGTCATGTCGGTGGCCAGAATACATCTGCAATTACAACATACATAAATGACATAATGCTGCTGTGTTATCCTGACTGAATGACATGAGGAAATGAAGAGAAAGAGAAAGACAATCTCACTTGATGATCCCTTCTCTTATCCGTTTGAACTGATCCATGGATACATTTCTAAAGATGTTGCTCTCTGTCTACAAAAAACAAAAAGATCATGTGTTCAATTTCACTACCTTCATTATAATTTTCCTTTATACCTCCTGCCAAATGTATGGAGCAAATCAGCAGAATGTGTGTGTTTCATGTCAGCTTGGATATAAAGGTCTGAACAGGAAGTTTTACCTTCTCCATTATCTCAAAAGCTACAGCACAGTGGTGGTTCTCCAGCGGGGAGATGTCGTTGTAGCGAAGAGCAAGTTCAGTCCGAGCATTTATCTAAAAAGATGGTCTCATGTTAGTTTAGTAGCGGCAGCAACTACAGTAGAGCCATGAAAACAAGATTTGTGAAATTTAGAGGGGTCTCTCATTTCTATATCTTCATTATCAGGGATCATGTGTAGAATTAGGCTATTATTAATGTGTGATTCATGCATGAGAGAGCATAATTCATCATTAATTCACTTTAATACCAGCATGCATACTTGTTTTACTGCCGCCACCATCGAAGCATGGCGCTGAAATATTATAAACTCACTTTAACTCAAAGATCAGAACTTACCTGGTTATAAGTTAGGGCTGCAACTAATGATTAGTTTCATCTTTATTCTTCTCTTATTTATGGACAAATAAATGCAATAAATACATTAGGATTACTTTAACAGGCACTCTGTGAGTGCCTGTGTTTAGTTTATTTGTTTCAATCAGTCAATGAGCCTAAAAAATCCAGTATCAGTGAAAAGACATCGAAGTTGGATTTATATTGATGTACACTGCAAATATTGAGGCCAAACGTTTATGAATGATTGAACTGATACCTGGTAGGCGTTGTTGTATCCTGTGTGGTCGAGGTCGTGACAAACTGCAGAGGTCAGCATGATCAGCAGGTCGATGCTGTCCATCTTACTCCTGAGATCAGTCAGCCAGATCAAACCATACATCTGATCACAGAGAGAGAGAGGCAGCAAAGAAAACTGGTCAACTTCTGGCTTTGGTAAAAAAAAAACAAAAAAACCTCTTACATCTGATTCAAGTATATGAAATATATTGATTAATGCAGGTTTAAGGGATTAGTCTTTAAGCATCAGAGATACAATAGCTACTTAATTTAGTTTTCTAGGAAGTGTTACTGATAAGAGTTTAAACCATCACATGTCCTCCTCTACGGACACGTTGAGACCGATTTGAGTCAGCTCTCTAGATGTCCTTCAGCAATTAGCGATCAAGGTGATGGCATACAGGTAATTGCACAATTTCATGATTGCAGACACAATTGGGCTAACCGTGATTTACCCACGATTTAGTAAAAGGTCACTGACACACAAACACACACACACACACACACACACACACACACACACAGACACACACGGTCATGTTTCCATCACTTTCACTTACTTTCATTTCCTGGACCCTTAACCTAACCCTTACCTGAAATTGACATTATAGGGACTTACTTTTTGTCCCCACAACATGAGTAATAAGTACAGCTACGACACACACACACACACACACACACACACACACAGATGAACACACACTCACCATCTGGGTGACACAGAAGCAGTGCTTGAAGTTATGAAAAGGGATGTTGTTGTATCTTCGGTAGACTTCAAACAAAAACTGCTGCAGCACTTCAGGCTCGATGTTGTAGATCGCTATGAAATCCAAATCTGTGTACATGACCTGCAGGAGCACCATGATCTCTGCGTCTTCCCACTGCCTACACACACACACACACACACACACACACACACACACACACACACACACACACACACAACACCATGAGTATAGAGAGCAGAGTATTTGAGCACAGAAGAAGAAGAAGAAGATACAAACCTTCAGCTGCACAGATGAATCCACTGAAGGGCGCCAAAACATTTATCAGTGTTTATAGTAGTGCTGCTACTTTTTGTAAAGATATAATATATCTCACATGGACTAGTTGATGTCTGAAACATTCATCAAAAATCCAGAGTAGTGTTTTATAAAGCAAGACAAGTCAGTTAAATGTGTTCAAGACATTTTGGTTCACAAAGCAAACCCGCATAGATAACTCCATTTTAGTTGCCGTGGAAACCGATCCTTACAGACTACAACCTGGTCCACGTCAGACTATAGTTTTCATGCATAGGTTAAAAACAGTGTGATACACACTCCATAACTTCATAACTTTTACCACAGCAATAGATGGATGGTTGAATGGATGAATGGAGTGATGGATGAATGGATGGATGGATGGATGGATGGATGGATGGATGGATGGATGAATGGAGTGATAGATGAGTGGATGAATGGATGGATGAATGGAGTGATGGATGGAGTGATTAATGGAGTGATGGATGGATAGATGAGTGGATGGATGGATGGATGGATGGATGAATGGAGTGATAGATGAGTGGATGAATGGATGGATGAATGGAGTGATGGATGGAGTGATTAATGGAGTGATGGATGGATAGATGATTGAATGAATGGGTGGATGGATGAGTGGGTGGATGGATGGATGGATGAGTGTTTTTCATGCATAAGGTTAAAAACAGTGTGATATACACTCCATAACTTCATAACTTTTACCACTCAACATAATGTCAGTGACCTCTCGCCAGCATACAGAGAGTAAAAATATGCTGCAGTGTTAAGATTTAATGCTATATTTTATAAGTAACCCTTATGTCCAAATAGCAGGAATGACTACACAACAAAGAGAAGTATGTTTTATAAGGTTTTAAAGGAATCCTGTAATTATTCCTTTATAACGTTTTAACCCCAAGCTTCAGCTTTCATTTTGTCGCATGTGCATAACCTCCAATCTATTCACCTCCACCTTTTTGCATTTGGTTTAAAAGCTTTTGGACAAATGAAACGATGACCAGGCCTTTACTGAATACAGCGTGCGCTTCCTCTCCCTGTGAAGCCCACTTCAAACACGGTGTGCTGATTAAGCCTTTTATGAAGACCTTCTCTCTATCTGTGAGCCCTCTGCTGATCTATTCATATTTAGATGAGCGTGTTGATCAGAAGAAAAGGAGTGAGGGCTTGCATCCTCTTCACGAACGCGTCAGAGATGCTTGTTGTGCACGACTGTCTGCTTCACTGTGAGTGTACACTCGGAGTAAACAGGTGCACCGGTTGTTTATTTGTGATCATGCATGCACACCGACACCCGGTAAGCACATCATGGTGATGAACACTGATGCTTCAGGTGATATAAAACACCTCACCTGATTCATAGACTGGCCAAATCAAAACCTACCAGTTATCAAAGGTTGGAGTCTTTAAGTATTGCCTCACTTCTTCTGAAACCTCCAGAGAGCTGTGAATGTAACATGTAACAACATATATGAATTAATGATACTGGACTACATATTTAAACATAAATAGTTATTTTCTGTCTGTGAGTTTTAAATGTGCACGTGCCTCATTTGAAGGAACTTTTCTCGTACATGCTCACACTCCTCTCTGGTCTTTCGGAGCGTCCTCTTGTGGTAAAACGGGGACGGCTTGTGCGTTCCTTCTGATAAATCCTTGAATAATCCGAGCCAGCTCAGATGCTCCACACTCTAAATAATAAAGTGAATCAGGACAAAGGAGGTTAAAGAGGCACATTTTTCTATCAGATTACCAAATTTTATCCTTGAACTAAATCTTAAACATCTAAACCAGGAATGAGAAATTATTTTTAAAAAGTGATTGAAGTTAAAATTATGCAGTTCTGTATATATGATACAACCCTTCAAGGATATCAAAGATACATTTATATTTCCAGAAGCCCACATGGGAGCAGCAGGGATTTCTTATTGTATTATTATTTTATATTCTCTATTATTTCATATTTATATATTTTTTAAAGCTGCCAGATTTCACATGCAGCTTTAAAATTACAGCATACTTCCTCTGTACCTCTAGTTTCTCCCTGAATGAATCCACCTGTTTCTTCATCTCATAAACGACAGCAGGAGTCTCGCCGGCTTCAATCAGGATTTTCTTCTCCAGGCCCTGCAGTCTGACACCATCAGTAGGGTCTTTAGTCATTTAGACATTCATCTATACATCTAGACTGTTGTAAAAAGCCTCAAATTCTTGATCACACCATGTTTATCTGATCTCCTTGTGAAGCAACTTAATCCCAGATATGTGACACATAACAAAAAAAATCATTAAATGCATTCTATTTGTCATATTTCCTATCCTGTCTACCTTTTCTCCATGGCTGAGAGGTCAAATCCGAGTGCACCAGCAAGATCCACACCTGAAAACGACAAGAAACGAAATAGACAGTCACCAGTTTTTAAAAGGAACCCAATGTTTGCACTCCCATGGTGCCAAGGTAAAGATACCTAACGGCTCACTGTTGCAGTCGGCAGCCACCACCTCCAGCTTGTAGCAGGAGTTCGGGCTGTTGGGCTCCAAACGAGGGGAGATGTTGATGATGTTGCCTTTGGGGTTGTACAGCTTCAGGATGTCGTGGGGTCCCGCTTCGGCTGCACAGCGGAAGAGATCTGGGAAAAAAAGGGGGTTATTGTTAATTTGACACTATGAACTGAGAAATGATTGTGTTGCTTTTATAAACTGTGGAAGACCATGATGTGCAGATCAAAGCTCTTTAAAAAGCTAATGAAGCGACCTGGAGATGTATTGATGGATGGATGGATGGATGGATGGATGGATGAATGAATGAATGGAGTGATGGATGAGTGGATGGATGGATGGATGAATGGAGTAATAGATGGATGGATGATTGAATGAATGGGTGGATGGATGAGTGGATAGATGGATGGATGGATGGAGTGATGGAATGATGGATGGATGGATGGAGTGATGGGGTGATGGATGGATGGATGATTGAATGAATGGGTGGATGGATGAGTGGATAGATGAATGGATGGATGGATGAGTGGATGAATGGACTGATAGATGGATGGATGATTGAATGAATGGGTGGATGGATGAGTGGATGGATGAATGGATGGATGGATGAGTGGATGGATGACTGGATAGTATGTATAGATTTACTGATGGATATATGGATGTATGGATAGATGGATGTATGGATAGATGGATGGATGGATGGATGGATGGATGGATGGATGGATGGATGGACGGATGGATGTAAGTTGCATTCTGAAACATTATTGGCTCCAAACTAGTTGTGATATCACAGGTTATACTCACAGATGTCTGCCATACAACCATTTTTCAGTCTAGTGTAGGAGGAATTCAATGATGCATGCTCAGGTAAACCAAACACCAATGTATTACACAGTGATTTACACTCCACACTGATGTATACAAGCTTGTTAACAAAAGCTGATTGTTCTCCAGTAAGGTGCTTTATTTAACCTTCCACGCCACTTGAAACAAAGCATACATAAAAGCCCAGAACCAGACAAAGCATCCAACCAATGTGACAAGTGAGGAGCTGTCAGTGGCAGCTGTATCACTGAGTTAACCCAGAGAAACCTACACAACACATACTGTTCATACAATGACTGACATGTGTGTTGGATCCATGTATGTAAGTTTTTCTCTTGCTTGGTTTACAGAAAAGTTGCTGGAATATTTTAGTTCACATTATAGTTCCCTTTTCAATAACTATAAAATCATGAGAAACATTGGTGAAGTCTGGCAAATGTACAGTATGATGAGAAATGTGTTCATATAACTCAAAGAAGCAATTTCATATTACAAAAGTGCAGAATCTACATTATAATTGCACACATGTATATATGCCTGTATTTGCACTCTGACCAGTGGAGGAAGAAGTATTTAGAACCTTTATCTCAGTAAAAGTGCGAATACAGCGATGTAAAAATACTCCCATTGCAAGTCCTGCATGAAACAGTAAAAGTGTAGTAAGTGCAGTATTATGAGTATGAGTGTTATATGCAGTATTACAGTAAAAGTACTGCAGTATTATGAGTGATGTAGTATGCAGTATTACAGTAAAAGTACTGCAGTATTATGAGTGATGTAGTATGCAGTATCACAGTAAAAGTAGTGATATATTATTATATATGACATCATTAGATTATTAATAGTGAAGCATCAGTGTTAGAGCAGCATGTTAGTGTTGTAGCTGCTGGAGGTGGAGCTAGTTTATACTACTTTATATACAGTTAGCTAGTTTATACTACTTTATATACAGTTAGCTAGTTTACACTACTTTATATACAGTTAGCTAGTTTAGTCCAGTGGTTCCCAACCTAGGGGTGGGGCCCCTCCAAAGGGTCAGCAGATAAATGTGAGGGCTGGTGAGATGATTAATGGGAGAGGAAAGAAGAAAAAACAAAGTTCTGATACACACATGTGTTTTCAGTTGTTGGACTTTTTCTCTAATCTTTGATTTTTACTGAAATATTGGATCATTTGAACATTTATTGAAATGAAAGCATGTGAGAAGTTTAGAGGGAAGAATCACTATTTGGTGGAGCTGTTAACAACTCATAGACATCTGAAATGTGAGCCTGACTACACACTGCTTTTTGGTTTCATTTTTAACAATGTGTTGTACTTTAAAAGCTTGTTATATTATCCATTGTGTCAAATATTAATCTGAAAAGTAACTAAAGCTGTTAAATAAATGAAGTGGAGTAGAAAGTACAATATTTCCCTCCCCTGAAATGTAAAAAGTAGCATCATGTGGAAATACTACAGTAAAGTACAAGTACCTCAAAATGAAATACTTAAGTCCAGTTCTTGAGTAAATGTAGTTCAACCACTGACTCTGACATACCTTGAATACCATAAAATACATTTCTAATATAAATAACTGCACTTTAAATACAGATAGTAAATCAATTCTCTGTTCCTACCTTTGACATCCTGAGCAGGACAGTCCACGGGGAACTCAGCCTGCTCCGGTCTCCCATTCACCGTGAAGAAGATGATTTTTGTTGCCATGTCATGAATCCTGAGCTGCTGATGTTTGTGTTGTGGACGCCTGATCTGAATCCTAGCGTCTGTCTCACCTCATTATTTGACTGGAGCAACACTCCACCCCCTCCCCTTGATTTGATTCTTCCCTCCTCTTCCTCTGCTCCTCCTTTTTCCTCCATGTGTCCTGTAAAGTGTTTCTGAATGACAGACAAATCAATGCAAATGAAAGCACTCAAAGTATCTACTAGTAGTGTTTTTCGCCTCTTTGTAGATCTTTTTAAGGACGTGTAATTCTGGCCTGGACATACTTGAAAGGATTAGTACATCATTTTTCAAGTGTCATATCTCTTATGTCCAAATTATTCCATAAAAGGTCATAATGTGGCTGCAGGTTTTCATTGAAACCAAGCTGGAGCTCATCAAGGCTTGACTCATTTAATCAACTAATCACAGTCATCAGATTGGTTGGAACAAAAACCTGCAGACACACAACCCTTTATGGTATTTAGTTTGGATATGCCTGCTTTAACCCTCCTGTTGTCCTCGAGTGAAGGAAGGAAGGGAGGAAGAAGGAAGGAAAGGAGGAAGGAAGAAGGAAGGAAAGGAGGGAAGAAGGACTGAAAGGAGGGAGGAAGGAAGGCAGGAAAGGAACGAAGGAAGGGAGGGAAGGGAAGAAGGAAGGGAGGAAGGAAAAGAGGATGAGAGGAAGGAAGGACAGAAGGAAGGGAGGAAGGAAGGACAGAAGGAAGGGAGGAAGGTAGGGGGAGGAAATAAAGAGAGAAGGAAGGAGGGAGGAAGGAAGTAAGGAAGGAAGGAAGGAAGGAAGGAAGGAGGGAAGTAAGGAAGGAAGGAAGGAAGAAAGGACAGAGGAAAGAAGGAAGGACGGAGGAAAGAAGGGAGGAAGGAAAAGAGGGAGGAAGGAAGGAAGGGAGGAAGGAAAGAAGGAAGGGATTTGTTCAGGGGCGCCACTAGGGATTTTGGGCCCCATGAAAAAAATCTTTACAGGGCCCCCCCCCCCCCCCAACACAGCGGCGACATTTTTTGATGCTATTTTACATACAATTATGCATTTTAATGGTATTTTTGACTATCATTACCATATTTGTGAAAGAAGAACAACATGACAGTTGACATGTACAGTAGGGGAAGAACTGAGCACTCTGAATACAATGGAATTCATTTTGATTCATTTATTTGCTGCAACACTCATTCTTAAATTGGAAATAAACTCTTCCATGAAAAAATTAATTACTCTTTCCCATAACAGATTCACCTTTGTATTGTTTTGAGACTGTAGTAAAATGTATTATTATTATTATTATTATTATTATTATTATTTCAACACACACAGCTGCTCACTTCCTTCCTCATGTGGGGGCACTGGGGCTGGTTCAGGGACATGGGAAGTTGGGGGCTGACAGACAGCTGCTGGTGCACTTGACTCTGTTCAGAATGAGGCATCATTTTGACAGAGGGGAGATCAACTATTATTGAATAAGAACAGCTTGATACATGTTTGACTGGATTGATTATTTAACTAATATAGCAGTAAAATGTTTTCTTGAGCTAACATGGTGAGAAAAGTGAGCTAGCTTATAGACCACAGACAAGGACAAAGTTAATATTCCATAACTTTCCACCACAACTAACAAACCCACCTTTTTTTTTGAAATACTGGGTGACATATTGTCAACCCTTCAACTCCTTCTCCTCTCTTAATTTCTTTTCTTTTCTTTTTTGGCTTTCCTCCTTGCCCGCTGTGGCGCTGAGTGACAAACTGCCGGTGCACTACCTGCAGCTGATCCAGTCGGACTGAACCATTTTACATAAATAGAGGGGGGGAGGGGCTGCAGGCGTTGATGTTTCCAAAACAAATAAAGTTATTGTTACCAGGACATTGAAAATAAAACATTTGAGTTTATATGTTAGTTAAAAACTTAGTGTCATTATTTTTTCTGTATTATAATTTCATCATCATTAGGGGCCTCTCTGGGCCCCCCTCAATCATGGGCCCCTAGAATCCATCTCCTTTACCCCCCCTTTTCTGCGCCCCAGGATTTGTTATACATTCACCCCATAGACTGTAAAAAGAGTATATGAGGCTGTAATGAGATACTCCGACCAGCAGGTGGCGCTGCTCTGGCTGCTCCTCTGTAGTTCAGACTCATTTAAATCCTTCCTGGTCATCTCTTTGGCTTCAGGTCACACGTGGTTCAACCGGATGAGCAAACCAACGTGGTGTCTGCAGAGCTTCAGTACAGACAGGCTTATTTTTATATTAGTTATATAATCTGTTATAGTCAATATGACTGAAAGTAAAGCAGAGTCAGTGTCTAAGCCAGCTAAAGAGCTGCTAGCTTTAAACCCGAAACAAGAGTCTGACTTCAAGAAGAAGGTGCAGGAGGCGAAGAAGAAGAAATCAGCAAAGGTGGGTTTGAGCTAAACTACAGAAACATGATGATTTATGTTTTAGATGAGGGTTTTAATCTTTACTTTTTATCCTCTGATTCCTTCAAAATAAAATAAAACTACGTGCTGCTCCACTTCATGTGTTACGTTGTTTACCAGATTAATGATTCATTATTAGCTTGATTGATTTAGTTCATAAATGTGTCCACAAATAGCAAAAAGCTGTGAAAAATATGAATTTAGACACGTGTGCTGTTATCTGATCCATCATCTGCGACAAAGAAAAGTAATTAGAAGAAGCCGAAACCAACATTTTTTTCACGTGTGCTTTAAATGTGACTAAAACAATGATCAGTTATCTAATTAGTGGCTGATTAATCTATATAGACTAATTGGTTGACTAATGATTAATCCAAGAAATGAAGCAAAAATTAGAAAGCCTGACAAAAAAAAAATCACAATTTTAAGTAAAAAAATGTTATATTTTTTCTTAGTTCTCCTTTAAACTTTAACTTTCTGCACAGTGACGCTCAAGCATCCAGCTATAGACAGAAAAACAGTAGCACAATTTCATCATAATTATATACTTATTATAAAATATGAATGTATGAATATTCACGTAATCCAGTAATACATATGTGTACACGTGTAGGTCATGTGTTTTAAATAGCCTTTGTATAGAAAGTGAAATTAAAAAGCCATTAATAATAATAATAATAAATGGAGGAAGAGAAAAGGCTTTTACACAGCAGACATTTTGATTTGTCACGGTAGAAAAAATCAAACACGTGTGACAAATTTAGTTACTTCCCCAATTTTAATGTGACGTAGCTGCTAAACTGTAGCAGCTAAATAGCTAAATATTATTTTTTATTATCTACACTGAGCTTTTCCTGCTGTTAACATGTCAAAATGTCTTCTATGAAAAGGATTTTTTAGTTTATGTATTTAAACAGGGACAGTGTATATTCATGAACATTTCAAAATAAAATGTAAATGCACCGGAATTAGCTAAAATAGCTAGTTTACATCCGTTGTCCCTTAAAAGCTCTGTGTTGCTTTGTGTGTATGAAATAAACTCATTAAAACATGTATAAATACAGAATTACCTCTATATTAATCAAATCTTCATGTTATGTCAGTGTAACTTCATCCTTTTTATTTACTGTATTTTTATTTGTCTTTCTCTAAGGGGCCAGTTCGTGTGACTCCCGGAGTGATTTATGTGGGACATTTACCTCTCGGCCTGTTTGAACCTCAGCTCAAAACTTACTTTGAACAGTTTGGGAAAGTCCTCCGACTGCGGCTGTCCAGGAGCAAAAAGGTAACACTCAACACGAAATAAATAAAATAAACATGTTTAACCCTCATATCGTCCTCCCTGGTCAAATTGACACCACCTCTTTTGAGTTTTCCTTCCTTCCTTCCTCCCTTCCTCCCTCTTTCTTTAATTTTTCAATTTTTCCTTCTTTCTCCCCCTCCTCCCCTCTTTCTTTGCTCCCGTTCCATACTTCCTTGCTTCCTTCCTTCCCTCCCGCCATACTCCTTTCTTTCCTTCCTTCCTCCCTTCCTTCTCTCCTAAATTCCTTCCTCTTTTCCTCCTTCCTCCTGTCCTTCCTTCTCTCCTTCCTTGACCTGATACATATATAGAAGATAAAGAGGGGAAATAAAGATCATTTAGAGCTGGTCCCATCCATTAGTAATCAAGTAACCGGAAAATATTTAGATTTTCTAAGTTAACAATATGAGTATATGTTGATTAATACAGTGGTTTAATCACTTCAGCCGGTAGTTGTGATACTTCTGAGTCGTCTCTCCTCACTGATCAGACTGATTTTGGCTCGGACTGAAAATGATCTCAGGTCTAACAGTGATCTGAGTTCAGATAACTGAGCCTAAAGTATTCTGGCGCATTAAGCTTATTACCTGCTCACTGATTTTGCAGAGTGATAAAACCCATGTGCCAACAAAAGAAAGTCTTTGAAAGCATCAAATAGAAATATGTGTGGTATGAAGTCATTAATATTTTCTGTCTTTGTCTCGTATCTCTTCATTTGCAGACAGGTGGAAGCAAAGGTTACGCATTCGTAGAGTTTGACTGCGATGAAGTTGCTAAGATTGTTGCAGAGACCATGAACAATTACCTGATGGGAGAAAGACTCATCAAATGTGAGTAAAGTAACCAGCATGACTCCTGTTTTTACTACAGAGAGGAGACATTGATTAACCCTCCTGTTGTCCTTGGGTCAAGGAAGGAGGGAGGGAGGAAGGAAGGATGGAGGAAAGAAAGAAGGAAGGAAGGAGGAAGGGAGAAAGGAAAAGAGGAAGGAAGGACAGAAGAAAGAAGGAAGGAGGGAGGGAGAAAGGAAAAGAGGAAGGGAGGGGAAGGAGGGAGGGAGAAAGGAAAAGAGGAAGGGAGGGGAAGGACGGAGGAAAGAAGGGAGGGAGGAAGGAAGGAAGGAAGGAAAGAGGGAGGGAGGAAGGAAGGGAGGGAGGAAGTATAGAAAAAAGGAAGTCAATTTGACCCGGGAGGAGGACAGGAAGGTTACAGCAGATAAATGATTATAAAATAGATCCCAGCAGTGATATAATGTCATTTTAAGGATCTTTTAACAGGATTCATTACTAAATAACTAAATATGAAGTTCCTGTCGGCTCAGAGCTCTTGAACACGTTTCCTCCTACTTCTCAGGTCACGTGGTCGAGCCGGAGAAAGTACATGAGAAGCTGTTCGTCGGCTCTCAGAGGGAATTCAAAAAGCCGTCTCATCCCGCCGTCAACCGCTACAACAAGGAGCGCACGGCCGAGCAGATCGCCAAGATGACCGACAAGCTGCTGCGCAAAGAGTCCAAGCTCCGCAAGAGGCTCGCAGCACACGGCATCGAATACGAGTTCCCAGGATTCGTAAGTGTTGAGAGTTTAGAGGATTCATCCCTCGACTAAACATCCTGTTGGTTTTTATTCTTTTCTAATCTTTTCTGCTCTCGTTGGGTTTCAGGCTTCTCAGGTGCCTGCCAAGAAGAAGTCTGACGGCATGGACGCTTCAACGTGTAGCGATGTAAGGCAACACACACACATCTAGGGCTTCAACTAATGATCATTTTAATTACTGATAAATGTGTTTATTACTGTATTGATTAAGAGATTAGTTGTTGAGATTAATTTGTCTATAAAATGACAGGAAATGGTGAAAACGTATTTATATTTGAGAAGCTAGAATCAAATAATTTGGACAGTTTTTTTTTTTTTTGTGACAGGAATTATTTGACTCAAGATAGTTTAGAGATGTTGACCTTATGTCAAGGAAAGGAGGAAGGAAGGGACGAAGAAGGAAGGAAAGGAGGGCGGAAGGAAGGGGGGTAGGGGAGGTAGGAGAGGAAGAAGGGAGGAAGAAGAAAGGAAAGGAGGGAAGGAAGGGGGGTAGGAGAGGAAGAAGAAAGGAAAGGAGGGAGGGAGGAAGGAAGTGGGGTAGGAGAGGAAGAAGGAAGGAAAGGGGGGAGGATGGAAGGAGGGAAGGAAGGAAGAAGGAAGGAAAGAAAGAGAGAAGGAAGGAGAGAAGGAAGGAAAGAAGGAACAGTCAAAAAGGACTGGGTCAATTTGACCCGGGGGGATGACAGGAAGGTTGGACAGTTGGAGATGACCTGTTAATCTGTTGATTATAGTTTTAATCTAAATGTTTATTGTTTAGCCTATAAAATGACAGGAAATGGTGAAAAGTTGTCGTCTTTAAATCTCCTTTGTCTCAACCAACAGTGCAACAACCTAAACGTATTCAATAAACCAGATCATATTTATATTTCAGAAGCTAGAATCAGGAAATGAGGACAGTTTTTTTTCCTTCAGAATGACTTAAAATGATTAAATATCTTATCTAATCTCTATAATATTAATGTAATAATGTATTTAGCTTTGGCACAGTCTGAAAATGGGCCCGGGTCTCTCAGTGGTCTGGGTTCAGATAACTGTGCCGACATAATTTTGGTGCGTTAAGCTTATTGCGAGTCTCCCGGTGTCATCGTGATAAAACCCATGTACCAACAAACTGTCACCTGTCAACCAATCAGCTTCTCTCCTCACTGTTCAAAATGAGCTCATGTGACTTTAACGAGCTTCTCCTCCTCCGCTTCAGGGCCCCACACCCGTCTGCACCCCCTCCCTGCTGGAGAGGAGGAAGTCGATGGTTGCCGGGGACGACGACGGGGACGACGAGATCATCCTCAAGTTGCCGGCTGTGGACAAAGACGAAGAAGAGGGTTCCTCAGAGGAAGAGGAAGGCAGCGATAACGAAGGAGAAGAGGAGGAGGAGGGGGATGAGTCAGAGAACGAGGAGCCGTCCGAAGGAGACAAACCCGCCACAGAGGAGGCGGAGGCGCAGTGAAAGTCTTTTTGTTTTAAGGTGGACTTGGTTCTCTGGCGGTCAGAGCAGGATCACGTGTGGTCTTTGATTTTGCTTTGAGTTACAGAAAAAAGCTTCGAACTGAAATCACTGAGTATCTTTTTCTTTTTTTTTTATTATGTGGAAATCACATAACAGTCTAGAAAGAAGCTCTTATTATTATTATTATTATTATTATTATTGTTATTAAAGATTCCAGATTAATAGTAGGTATAAATTATGAGTATTATGAACGATGCTCAGAATAAAAAGCCCTGACCTGGACGTCTTTAACAATGTCATAAATATAAATATACATTAAATCAGTTCTGGAGCAAGCTGTTTTCTTCCCCCTTATAGGGCTGTAATGTTTAATGCAAGACAGGAGCAAGTTTTTTTTCTTTTTGTGTGTGTGTGTGTGTGTGTGTGTGTGTGTGTGTGTGTGTGTATGTGCGTGTGTGTTTAAATTTGTATTACGTATGATGATCTTTAAAGAATAAATATGAGAATCTACTCTGGAGCCGTCATTTTAATACACAGGATGTTTATTTTAAAGGAACAACAAGCAAAATAAAAGACTTTTAAATATGTCACAGTAGGAAAATTTAAAGTGTATATTATAAAATTAATGATGGCTGAAATCAATTTAGCCTAATTGGACACTTTGAACAGCCATCATTAATATTAATAATATACTTTTTCTAATCTTATCAATGTCAGTGTCGCTCACTTTATAATGTGCTTGAACTTTGTTGCTTTTAGATATGAAGTACAGCACACTCAAGCTTCAATAATAACACAATGTCAGTATGAAACTGCACAGATATAAATGAAATG
>JAJDFG010000177.1:77500-82500 GCA_021039105.1 Scomber colias
CTGTATTTTTTACAGTGCTAATGCATCATTTCTAAACCATATTACACTCTACGACTATTGCAGCTTCTTTTATTAGCATTTATTCACACTCACACACACACACACACACACATTCTCACACTTCAATACTTGACTCATACACATACACACATATCTGATTATTATTAATTCTGTCATTTTTAGTCTGTATTTCAATGTTTAGCTGCAACATTACATCCAGGATATACATCACATCTGTTGCATTGCTTTAGTTTATCTGCACTGTCCCTGTTAAATAAACTAAACACTTGAAAAGAAAAAAAAGGATTTTATTGCTTGAACAAGAACTTTGCACTCATAAGGAGAATTTAGTTCACACATTATGTCACCGAGGAGGTCGAGGTCCAGTGAGTTTGGCCCATATCAAGCTGCTAGGGGTTGATTTTCACCTCCAGGAACAAAGGCTGATAAACGCTAACGTCTGATAAAGAAAAAAAAAAAAAAGAAAAAGAAAAAAAGGTTTGTTTACACATTCCTTTCTGTAAGATAATCTTGACACACACACACACACACACACACACACACACACACACAAAAGGGAAAGCTTGGGGGTTATTTGGCGGTGACGAGGAGCTAGCTCCGTCAGTGTATGATGGAGCAGTTTTCTTTTGAAATGTGGAGCGAGGGGGTATGCAGCAGCGTTCAAGAGGAGCTGCTACTGAAGCTGAACCCCCTCCCCAAAACCCCCCTACTGGTGTTTACATGGCAGGAGTGGGCTGTCAGGAAGCTGTCAGTGAGGAGGGGTGTGTGTGTGTGTGTGTGTGTGTGTGTGTGTGTGTGTGTGTGTGAGGTAATTCATTCAAAGCTGTGCTGTATTTAAATGTTAGTTTTCCTGCTTTTTTTTCTTTATTTCTTCTTAATTTGACGTTGAAGCAGCATCAGTAGCATTTAGCATTTAGCATTTAGCCTTTTATAACAGTATTAGCAAGTACTCTAAACCAGGACTTGATGGACACTGGATTTTTTTGGGGGGGACAATATCGATACTGCTATTAGGGAGGGAAAGAAAATCCAATTTGAGTTCATTAGGATCCCTGTTAGCTAGTTACAAATGGTTTTAACTACTCTTTCTGGGCTCCACACAGATCAAACACAACAATATACACACAGACTCATGCATGAAAAATGCATGATGAGGTCAACAAGAAGGATACAAATAAAATACAAAATAAATGACACTAATATTGATATATCGACTGATAATCTCATATGCCCGCATTTGAGAGAGAGAGCGAGAGAGAGCGAGAGAGAGAGAGAGAGAGAGAGGCAAAGGTGGGTCGGATTCAAACTAGGGACGCTGCCTTTATTTTAGGGGCGGGGGATAAAGTGCACACAGCATAAAAAAGGCAACTAATTGCAATACATATCGCAATATATTTAAAATCACAATAATATTTTATGGTGACACAAGTGTTGTGATAATATCGTATCGTGGAGAAGTGGTGATTCCAACCCTTACTTTATGTGGCACGTGCTTTAACCACTCGACTACCCAAAACACTCCATGCTTAGATATATATATTAAACATCAAATTTACATAACATGCTGCCTGTATAACTTTAAAGAAATATACTGGGACATATCAGACAACATAGATACAGATACAGATATATTGATAGGCCAATATCGTCCCATAATATCAGCTGATTGATATGTCCATCAGGTTGTACTCTGAACTTATTTATTAGGGCTCAAAGTATTTTAAATGCTTGTATATTACACACTGTATATATGCTGCCTTTCATTTTAACTTGGACGTTGGAAGTCGGAGTGTCGGGATTGACTTTACACCTGAGTTTGAAACATCCCAGTTCAAGAAGTCAGGAAAATAGTTCTAGTTAACCAATGAGAGAAAAAGGCATTAAGCTGTATTAGCAATGCTAATGCTAATAAACAGGATATTACTACGACTTTCACGCTGGTGATGAGCGAGGTAGCCATCTTGGATTTTGAGGAATCAGAAATCCGACTTTAGGTGGCGTTCCAGTTTATATTTCTAACTGGGAACTCAGATATTCCAGCTTCTGGGTATAAATGAAGCAGCGTTACACTTTATTTCCACTTTTCTGGGAAGACTTAAAACCTGATGTCAGAGATGAACGCCCGCTGAGTCACATGAGCTTTAGTTGAGGTCAATCACTGATTTTTTGGGAGATGAAATCTGACTCGTTCCAGTTGATCCCAGTTAGATCAGGTCTGAGTGAAAGTAAGTCAAGTTCCTCTAAACCAGACTCACGTTTCATGTTGAGACAGGAAAGAGTCGTCACCACAAAACTATTAAGCCATTCATTCATCATCATCATTATTAATCTTTATTTATTGCCTCAGGGAGACACTGATAGCAGACATCAACTACTAATTTAAATAGTTACACTAAAAAAAACATTAAGATTTAAAAGATCAACTAATTTAAAACAATTACATAAAGAAGCCCATTAAAATTAAAGATTATATTCCTAAATAAAAATAAAAATAAATGAATTGACTAGTTAATGGACAGAAAACTAATCTGCATCTATGCTGATGATCAGATTATATATTATTTAAATCCTTTTTATTTGATGTCATGAAGGTTTATTCGACCAAATCTACTTGTAATTAAAACATAAGATCTACTTATTAATCTATGTGTGATTACTTGATATATGTATGTATATATATATATATATATATATATATATATATATTGTATTTAATTTAATTTTTATTTCATAGTTTTGCTGTAGTTGTTTTCCTTTTCTGTCTTATAATGAATCTTACCCTATAGATAAAGGTTATTACTACAACTACTACTAAATAATTAATTAATAAAATGAATTAATAATGAAATAAAACTGTTTATTTGTTGCAACACTACTATACACTCTAATATCCTGTTGTATTTTATATAACAGATAATAGAAATAAGAGGTGTCCACTTACTTTTGGCTATATAGAGTAAATCAAAAGGGTATTTTAATTAGATTAAACGTCTCTGAATTCACTAATAAACCTGAAATAAATGTCAAGTGAGTATTTTTGTTATTTAACTTGATTAATTGACATTATCTCCTCTCTCCTCTGCTCCTCCAGGGCTCTCCAGGGCAGATCCCGGGACAAGATATGGAGCTGTGAACCAGCCCTTCTCTCCATCTCCCATTTTGCTGCTTTGCCTGCTTCTCTCTCCCCCAAGAAAACACAACCCACCTCTTCCAACCCTGCTATAGCGGTTTGGCTCCGACTCCTCTAAGAGAAGAAGAAGAAGAAGAAGAAGAAAAGAGAGAGGGGGAGAAAAAAAAACCCAAGTGGGAGGGAGTAGTAAACTTTCCCCAGCTGCTGTCCAGACACACACATGCTGCATTGCTGCCATTCCCCAAACACTGCTCCATCCATCCCTAGGGCTCGGCCACTAGCTTGCTAACGTAGCGGGCTAGCTCTTGGCACAAAAAGCAAGGCCTGTCCTTAGGGATAAAAATACAAGCAGACTGTGTCCACTTGTCTCTTTCTTTCTTTCTTTCTTTTGTATCCTGCTGTTTTTCCGGGTCAACCCAGCCACATACTCTCCGGCTCCCTTTCTGTGTTCAGCACGTCATTCCCGCTGCTCTGAGCAGTGGAGGATCGCTAAAGTAGGCAGCCGCTCATTCATTTAAAAAGCAAGGCAGCCTGAGGAGGAGGGGGAACTAGAGGAGGTTTACTCATCTGAGGAACGGGATGATGGAGCCCAGCATGGAGAACTGCCTGACCCAGGTCCTGCAGAAGGACATGGGCCGACGGTTGCAGGTGGGTCAGGAGATCATCGACTACATCCTGGATAAGGAGAAGTCCTACGACCTGGAGCAGGATCAGACCGCTCTGGATAAGATGGTGGACGGCATCGCCAGCTCGTGGGTCAACTGCAGCAACTTCAAGGTAAGAACTCCTGACGCTGATGAGGAAAGATGGGGGTTATGTATGGGGGTTATGTGTGGGGGGGTGTTGGGATGATTTAGGTCCACCTGAGAAGATCCCAGCCCTTTTATAACAACTTAAATTTAATGATTTGCCTTCAGTTTTAGGCTTTAGGGAAGTTTTTATCCTCAATTAAGGACCTAATTTCCCAACTACTCACATTTTCAATTGAATTTTGGACCATTTTTCCTTCAGTAGCATACTCAAAGTATTATTTTAGCCTAAGTCCGACTAGGTCCCAGCCTTTTTTACAACTAAAATTTAATGATTTTTTCAGTTTTAGACTTTAGGAAAGTTTTTATCCTCAATTAACGACTTAAGTTCCCACCTACTGACATTTTCAAGCTATTTTGGACCATCTCTCCTTCAGCTTTATGCTCAAAGTAATATTTTAGCTTTGAGATTATGAGGGGAGAAAAGTCCGTAGGGTCCCAGCTCTTTACTACAACTAAAATTTCATGATTTGAGACTTTAGGAACGTTTCTATCCTCAATTAACAACGCCAATTTCCCACCTGCTGACATTTTAAAGCAACTATGGACCATCTCTCCTTCAGCAGCATGCTCTCAAAGTATTATTTTAGCCTTGGTTTTATGAGCTCAAAACAACAACCCCGTGAGTTATGAAAAGGCCGTCACTCATTCAGATGGTGACGGTCTGCTGACAGGAGGACGGGACAGGAGCATTGACAGTTGTCCTTAAACATCAATACATGCTACCGCTCTGTGAGCTCACACACACACACACACACACACACACACACACACACACACAGAGTGACTGGAGCAACCCTCTACAGTATAAATCATATCTCTCATTCATTGTGTGTCATTGTGCAGCCACATAATAGCCTTTTTCTTGCTTATTTAAGGTGGAATTTCCAGTGTTTTTTTTCTTTCTTTTTTTTGACAATTAGCTTCTATTGTTTCCCCTCCACCAATCGAGCCGGCTCACATTCTTGTCCTGTGATTGATTTGTGCTTTATTTTGGAGTTAAATCTAGGGCACCATTTTTTTTTTTTTTTTTTTTTTTA
>JAJDFG010000177.1:87500-155000 GCA_021039105.1 Scomber colias
CACTGTTAAAGAGACAACTGTGAAATGACTCGTGATACTATCAGAATTTGATCTATTTGGTCCAATCGCACTCCGAAAGTCTAAAAGAGCCTCATGATTAAGTCGTTTTAGCCAGAGGGTTAAACCAGAAGTAGCCGGCTCTGCCAGTCAAAGTCACTAGTGCACTTGCTCGATGGGTCCAACGATGCAGAAGCAAAGCAGAAGAGGAAGAATAGTTTTTAGCTTCATGCGTCACTGAGCAGCTTTCATAGGAATGAGCGGGGGCCCCACCTTCGATGCCCTATCCAGTTCTCCTTATTCGCTATAGAGAGTATGATGTAAGCGCGTGTCGGCAGTATTTTTGTAATTACTCTCATTGCCACAAGGGGGAGATAAATGTGCCAGGCTGCATCTTTAAGTACGACACTAAAATAAGCTTTAATGGATGGTAGATTAAGACCTTATGACCCTAAAATGATGATTATGCAACAAATTTCTTCATGCGGCACTGAGCAGCTTTTATAGGAATGAACAGAGCTCCGCCTCTAATGTGATATACATCCACCCATCCATTTTACAGCTGTAACTATAGCGACGGAGAAGGCTACAGCGTCTCTCAGCAGTATAACACTAAAGATGATGGCAGATTAAATAATAAAAGAAACAACCTCATGACCCTGAAATGATGATTCCTTTCTTATAAATAAAAAGGGAGCATCAGTTCCTTCTCCTTAGGTTGCATTTTTTAGTCGATCATCCTGGCAGAACTCTAATGAAACTAAAAGCTCTTAAACTCAGGCTTTTACTCTTATTCAGCGTCTTACTTTGATTCAAACAGGATTTGATTGGTGCATTCAGAGAACTTTAATTATTCAGTCTTAGAAAAGGTTCACAACAAGTACCAAAAATGTTGCTTTTATTCCAAAGTGCTCTGCTGTGCAACCAGTGCAGAGATTTCTTTGGGGGGGGGGGTGAATTTGTGGCTTCAGTGTGAATTAATGCTGACAGATTTAACACCGCCTTCAAAATAAAATGCTGCCAGACCACAAAACAACAGCAGAGAAACAATAAACAAGGATTTGACTTGCATGCCTCTTTTTTTCTTTTTTTTTCACACCTCTCTCGCTTCAGTTCGGCTCTCATCAGGAGCCATCCATCACGTCACCTCTCCTCTCCGTCATTTTTTTCTGGTCTCGGTCTCTGTTTGAGTCTGGTGAAGCCGAGGCGGTTCACTGACTGAATCGATGGAGGCTGGCAGGAACTGGTTTCCGGGTTGATGAGCTCTGAAGTGATTGCTCAGACAACCTGGTGCCACCTGTAATGTTGCTCCGCCATGTCTGGACCCAGTGGCCTGTACAGACCACAGCACAGACATTTACAGGAGCACTATCTTACACACTCTAACACTGTGTCTTAAATCACATACTTCTGTTAGTCCACTGTGTACTTGCGTAGTGTGCAGATTTGGACAGGTTAGTGTTGCCTTAAATCAAACACGGCTGTTTTACATTTACCCAAAATGACGAGTAGCAAGTACCAAATCATCACAGACTGCTAAATGAACCCAATTAACCTCCTGATGGTTTATATGTGGTAACAGTATAGTGGAGCTTAGTGTAAAAAACACATGTATGATTTACATTTGTATAACGCAGCGATGTTCACTGTAGTTACAACGTCCTCAGTCGCCATTTCCTGTTTGAAAAGTTGTCCCTCCCCTTCTGCTACGGAGCCAAGATGGCGACCGTTGAAGGCGAGAAGTGTCCATATTGACACACTCAACTTTTTGAGCATCTAGGTTCCCGTAGTGCTGCATGTTTCCATACTGCTCAGTGTTGAACGCACTTATGCACTCATAATATTAAGAGGCGTAAGAACAGAAGAATAGATTTGAGCTCTCCTGTGTTGAGGGACAGTGTGTGTTGGTCCTTTGTCTACTATATGTGAAGATGATGATATGATATTGACAGAACATCTAGAAATGATGCCGATATTGAAGTTTGGAAGTTAAAAAAACAAGAAAACAGTATATTGGCAGTAGAGCTGAACTGTTTGACTGGACTTTGATAAATAACTACAGTTCCCAGAAGCCATTAAAAATAAATAAATAAAAGTGTCATGAAAGTTGATTTTGGCTTGCTTCGGTTTTTATGAGGTTTGCTGACAAGAAGTCAAACCAAGAATAACACCAACTAGAGCTGAATGATTTAGAAAAAATATCCAGTTGTGTTTATCTTGACTGATATTGTGCATGCCTCGTTATCGCAACGTCCCTGGTTCGACTTCGGCAAGGACTCTCCCTTTCCCTGTTTCCTGTTTGCCTCTATGCCAGATACTTTCAAATAAAGGCTAAAATACCTTAAACATAATATTAAAAAAAAAAGACAGGTAGTAATAGATTATGACTTAACTTTTACGACCCTGTCCATCAAAATGACGGACAATGGCTAGGCCCCTTATAATGATTTTGATAATTGTTCAGTCTTAATTGGCAGGTAGGAGGTGCAGAGTCTTGTCCTCCTTTCAGATCTACAGATGCCTCAGGAACTTAGCTCGCCCGTCGCACTGTGCCGGCCGTCTCCTCGTGTTTCAGCCAGCTCTGTTTTTAAGTGTTTGTGAAATGTGTCTAAGCTCGTCTTTTTTAAGTCTCGAGGCAGAGGAGGGGGGGTGTGGGGGGCGGCTGGTGCTGTCTTTGTCTTTGGGGAGCCATTGAGTGGTCGGTGTCCTTGTTTATTTCCCCGGTCTGAAAATGGCTTTTTGCCTCCTCTGCTGCTTTTTAATGTCCTTCAATGTAAAATATGCCTGCTGGGATCGGCTCCAGCCCCTCACTCCCCCCCTCCTCTGCCCCGCCGCGACCCTCTAAAGGATACGAGGGTATAGCTAATGGATTGGGTGGATGGTCCAAAAGGTTTGAGAAGCACGTGAGGATTTGCTACCTTATGCATCACGGAGAGATCCTAACACAAGACGAAAAAGATAAGTAGATCCCAGCTGTCAGATTTTAGAGATGCTTGGTGAGACAGCAGATCAAGCCAAGGTGCTTTAGAGGGTAAAAACAACAGCAGAAACAATGTGAATGGACAGAAAAGTCAAAGCATAGTTTGTTTCAGGGTTGTTTGTGGCTTCAGGGAGGGAGGACTCGACAAGCTGACATCATCAAAGACCCGACAGATGATTAGTTGTATAGTGCTCAAACACCAAACACACACACACACACACACAGACGGCTGAATGCTTGCGGATGCAGCTGAATCACATCTCGCTCATAAAAAGGTTGTTTCTGTTTCTGTTGCCCTGTTGGGAAATATAATGTCTCAACAGGATATTGGACAGTAAATAATGTGTCCTGTATGGCGAGAGAGGAGAGGCCCGCTTCCCCTTGGTGATACTTTGACTGCTTACGTTTGTTCCTTAAAAAAATCTTAGAAAGTCTTATATTAGATTTTCAGGATTTAAGGTCATGAAAAGTCTTTTTTTTAAAACTGTGGCAGGTAATGAAATATAGCCGACTGTGTGAGTGCCATAATAACAACAGGACATAGCTCATCATAGTGATTCTACATATATTGTTATTTTCAGATACAGAAACATCTCTGTTCATATTTCCATTTATTTCTATTTCTATTAATATCAAGTTGATTTTCAAGCTTTAGCCTGAATGTGCATTCATTTAGCCGTGGAAAGAGTCTTAAACCCTTTGTTGTCTTTGGGTCGGTTTTGACCCAGGAGGACAACATGCATTCTCAAATACTTAAATATTAGGTATAGTTCAATTTAAATGAGGTCTATTGACTATAAATTATTCCCCAAATTACCTGTGCTAATAAGTTTGAATGAAGTTGGCTGAAAAGGTCAAATTGACCCGGTCCAGTTTTACTGTTTATAAAGCATAAAAGTATAAATCATCACCCAATTCTGAGTTAGACCTTTTATGCTAACTTCATTCCAACTTATTACCACAGGTTTTACTCATATTTTTGGAAATGATGGTCAGTATGCCTCCATTTAAATGAATTTATACCTCATTTGTGAGTTAACCCTTGTTGTCCTTCTGGGTCAGAACTGACTGGAGGACAATAGAAAGTCTTACAAAGGTCTTAAAATGCATTGAATTTGTTTTGGGTGTATGTTAAGATGATATGGAAGTTAAAAAACAATAAAACGGTATATTGGCAGTAGAGCTGAACTGGTTGACTGGACTTTGATAAATAACTACAGTTCCCAGAAGCCTTTAAAATATAAAACTAAGTGTCACACAAGTCATGAAAGTTGATTTTGGCTTGTTTTTGGTTTTTTATGAGGTTTGCTGACAAGAAGTCAAACCAAGAATAACACCAACTAGAGCTGAATGGGACTGATATTGCAAAAGATATATTAAAAGGATCATTGTGTGAACAAAAGCTAATGACCAATGCATTTTGGCTTCATCCTGGTACAATGCTGCACTGCTTCCTACTTTACTGAGCTTTAAACCTCAGTCAGTTGTAGTTAAGTTATTTCAGTCTTTATTATGTGAGGCAGCAGTAGTGTTTAGCTGCTGTCTCCTCTCCTCACAACAACAAAAGAGAGGTTGTGGGTTTGAATCCACTGACAGGATGTGGTTAAGTTAAGTTTGGGTCTTCCAGAAGACTGAATAAACCTCGATCAATAACATTTCTCTTTCATTTACTGCGTCAGGAAGTCAGGAAGTCATGAAGGTGGGGATAAAGTGAGCGTGTGTGTAGGTTAATATGTCTGCAGTCCGTTTTGAATGACAGCAGCAAAACCACAGAGGAGCTTCTGTGTAACCTCTGTCCAAAGCTCACACTAATGCTGTGGATTAATCAACCTTGGACAACCTTAGCATAAGCACACACATTCAGTCCGCACGTACAAAAACACACTTTTCATGTCATGTAAACTGGATTTGTATTCCTCTTAACCCTTACATACTGTTCTGGGTCAAATTTGATCCTTTTTTACATTTGAAAGCTGTAAAAACAACATGTACACATTTCTTTTAGCCAGATTTTCCCAATATGCATAACAAAAAATGCATCATATTTTTTACTTTTGTGCAGCTGATGCACATTTTTATATGCAAATATCTAAATTTGACCTGTGAACTCCTCATATTCTCTTTTAATTCCTTTCATACTGTTCAGGGTCAAAGTTAACCTATTTTTACCTTTTGAAAGCTGCAAAAGCATCTTATACATATCTCTTATAGGTGGGCTTTTCCTAATATGACCCTGAATATACTAAAAAATGCATCATATTTTTATTTTTGTATATGCAAATGTACAAATTTGACCTGTGCAATCCTCATAATCTATAAAATATTCTCCTGGACTATAATATAGTGATTGTGAATGTCTTTTTCCCCCCATAGATAAACACTCTGTCTGCTCTCTCCTAACCCTTACATACTGTTTAGGGTCAAATTTGACCTATTTTCTACATTTGAAAGCTGCAAAAGCATCCTATACACATTTCTTTTAGCCAGACTTTCTTTTGCCAATATGCAAAAAAATGCATCATATTTTTACTTTTGTGCAGCTGATGCACATTTTTATATATGCAAATATCTAAATTTGACCTGTGCACTCTTCAAAATCTATAAAATATTCTCCTGGACTATAATATAGTTTATATAGTAGACCTGTTCAGGGTCAAATTTAATCCACTTTTACATTTGAAAGCTGCAAAAGCATCCTATACATATCTCTTATAGGTGGGCTTTTCCTAGTATGACCCTGAATATACTAAAAAATGCATCATATTTTTATTTTTGTATATGCAAATGTACCAATTTGACCTATGCATTCCTCATAATCTATCTATGGACTGTAATATAGTGATTGTAAGTGTCTTTTTTCCCCATAGATGAACACTCTGTTGCTCTGTGCTCTCTGACAGCTTCAGTAAGGATTAAACTAATTAATTTGGTAATATCTAATGAGGGAATTTGTGATTATGAATTGGCTTAGAGACTAATCATGGGTCAGAATATGAACAGTATGTAAAGGGTTAATGGAAAAGTGATGGTGTTTCACAGTTGGAGGTAATTAGTGTGTGTTTACAGAGTTAGCTCACGCAGGTAAACCTTCATTTTTAACTGAAGTGGTTGTTTGAGCTGCACGGGGGGGTCGGAGGGGGCCGGGGCGGGGGGGACTTTGGATCCTTGGCTGGTCCCGACGTTAAATGTTAATCCTAAAGCATGTTAACTTTGAGGGGGGGAGAGAGAGAGAGAGGGGGGGAGAGAGGGAGAGGGAGAGTGAGGGAGAGGGAGAGGGAGAGGGAGAGGGAGAGGGAGAGAGAGAGAGAGAGAGAGAGAGAGAGAGAGAGAGAGAGAGAGAGAGAGAGAGAGAGAGAGAGAGAGAGAGAGGAGAGAGAGAGAGAGAGAGAGAGAGAGAGAGAGAGAGAGAGATTTTGTGCAGAGCTCAGTGGAAAAGCTGCGACACACACAGAGAGACATACAGAGAGCTCAGCTGTACTGATGTGAAGGAAAAGCCTTCGAGAGCTCTCTCTGTGTGTGTGTGTGTGTGTGTGTGCTCAGATTCTGCGGTGACACAAAATACAACAAGACGTCTATGTGTGTGTGTGTGTGTGTGTGTGTGTGAGAGAGAGAGAGAGAGAGAAATATGGGCAGTATGGGTGATAGTGGGAGGATTTGTGGATGAAGTCTGCAGTCAGGAAGTTTCTGTGTGTGTGTGTGTGTGTGTGTGTGTGTGTGTGTGTGTGTGTGTGTGTGTGTGTGTGTGTGTGTGTGTGTGTGGATTTGCCGTTGTGCAATAGTTGGTTTACACATACTGATATCGTAACATTAAAACTGGATCATCTGAGATCTTTTCACTCTGATTACTGGTTTGGTTCTTTTCACTGTGCTGCGTGTAAATGAGTAAAAGTGCCTGCTGTTACTAAATAAACCTGTTGTATAACTAATCTGTTATTAAATCACAGAGCAATGTCCAAAGTGTTCAGGTTGTTCTTTTATCTTTAAATACTAAACATGGAACAGGCTGTATCCAGGAAAACTTTCACTTTCACTCTTAGAATGAAAAATAGCTCTAAAATGTGACTTTTCTCATTTTAAATAGTCAAAAATGAAACCTAAATAGATTTAAACTCCCATCATCACAGATTTGAAAGGCTTTAGGTTTGATAAGTAGATAAAATATGATTCAGTTTTAGATCAAATGCTGTTGAACTCTAATCCTGATGACATATTGATGTTATTTAGTCTTAAAGGTCAGTAAAGTGCAGCAGTTTAATGATTATACATCACTGCTATAGCTGAGTTAATATAATTAATATATTACTACTGACTTTTATGTCCTTTTAAAATGATTACTAGGTGTTTTCATTATATTCGTATTTAATTATTTATTTTATAATTTTAACATTAATTTAATTAATTAAATTATTTATTTTAAATTCTATTTCATTTTATTCATTTATTTATTTATGTATTTATTTATATTATTATTTTATCTTAGTTGGTTGTTTATGTGTTTATGTGTATATGTATATACGCCTATATATGCACGTATGGAATATATATTTATTTTTATAATATGTGCATGTACATGTATTTTTTTATTTCTATTTTTATTTATTTATTTTTTCTCTCTTTCTTTCTTCTCTTCTGCATTTTGTATGTTTATACCTTTCAAAATAAAACATTTGATCACAAAAATAATTATTACTAAATTATTACTATATGTTATATTATAGTATTTGGTCATTAATATTGTTTTATATATTCAGTCAGTATCTTTTAGCCGTGTGCGTGTTTAGCGTGTGTAGCGTGTTTAGCGTGTTTAGCGTGTTTAGCGTGTCAGGGAGCACACGGTTTAAATCAGGGATTAACGGGGTGAATTAGTCCATTTTCTGCAATAATTGGGCTAAGCTGTAAAATTGAATGTAGGTCTACAACAACGCTGATGCTCCCCCCAATTGTAATGATGTCACAGAAACATCGTTCAATCGACCTGATGTACAAATAAATCAGAAATCCTTTAATTATTTTAATAAAAAAGAAAATATTTTATTGAATTCAAATCCACTTTTAGCCCCTTGAGTCCTTACCTTTCAACATTTGTGACTATAACTTAAAATATGTCCATTAACCTTTTTGGTCTAACCCAGAGGTGTCAAAGTCATTTTCATTCAAGGGCCACATACAGACCAATTTGATCTCATGTGGGCCGGATCATTAAAAAGATGGAAGGAAGGAAGGAAATAAGGAAATAAGAAGGGAAGGAAGGAAAGACAGGCAAAAGGAAGGAGGAAAGAAAGGTAGGAAAGAGAGATAGTGAAGGACGGACAGACAGAAGGAAGGAAGGGAGAAAGGAAGAAAGGAAGGGAGGACAGAAGGAAGAAAGGAAGGAAGGAAGGAAGGACAGAAGGAAGAAAAGGAAGTAAGGACAGATGAAAGGAAGGACAGAAGGAAGGAAGGAAGGAAGGAAGGAAGGAAGGAAGGAAGGAAGGAAGGAAGGAAGGAAAAAAGCACTGGATGGCAAGTGGGCCGGATCGCACCCCTCGGCGAGCTGTATCTGGCCCGCGGGCCGCATGTTTGACACCCCTGGTCTAATCAATAATCACAACCTGTAGTGCAGCATAAGATCTTAAATATTAATTAAAAATAACTGATTGAATTAACATTTGTTTCCTGTTCTTCACATGCTCCTCACTCCAAATACTGAAGGCCTTTGATTCAGTGCTGTTAAGTTGATTAACTATAATAAATATGATATGAATCATAGTTTTAACTTGAAGTGATCAGCTGATCATTTCTGCAGAGGAGTGGATCAATAGGAGCTCTGTTGGTCTATAATAACACACAGTAGCCTTGCAGTTGTTGAACAGAGTGATGCCTCTTTTCACTCACAAACAATCTTTGTCTGAATAAAGACTTTAGCTGCAAGAGAGCAAACAAAGGTTTTATTGAAGCAGTTAATTAATGATGATTATAGCTCCAGCTGATCTGATGAGCTGCTAATGATGTCTGTCATTTTCAACAGTGATTGCAGCAGTTTGCTTAACTCTTACATAACATACTGTTCTGGGTTACAATTGATCCATTTTTTACATTTGAGAGCTGTAAAAACACTTTAAAATATTTCTTTTATACACAAATGGAAATAAAATGCATCATTATTTTTATTTGTGTGCAGCTGATACTCATTTATATATGCAAATATCATCATATTCACCATAAAATAGTGATTGTCAATGCAGTATTTTTTCTCCCCATGAGATTAATCCGACATTTGTTAATGACTGACTGAGGAATGTATGAGTGTGACTTGGTGTAGAGACCAATTAGGAGTCTGAATCTGAACAGTATGTGAGGATTAAAAATGAGAAGCTTCGCCAAGTTTTTCCTTTAATCTTAGCCAATAAAAAAAAAAAAGAGGAAACTCATGCAGACTTCAGGATTACATCCAAATGCCAGACTTGATCTTGTCAATTCTTCATTGAAAAATACGAGGGATAAAAATCAGCATTGTCTGATCTTGCAGACGGGTAGATTTATTTATCTAATCTGTAGTGATAGCTGAGCCGTGTGCTGCGTAGTGAAGCTCCCTGCCTGCCTGTGGTGGGTGTTCACTGTGTCTGTGTCTGTGCAGAGCTGCAGAGTTTACAGTAGGTGTGTGTGTGTGTGTGTGTATGTGTGTATGTGTGTGTGTGTACATCCAACGACAGTGCAGCCAGCTTGGCAGCAGGGTAGCGCCATGATGTAAGTGACGCAGCAATGGGTAGAGGAGGGAGGAGCGAAGAGGAAGAGGAAGAGGAAGAGGAGGAGGAGGAGGAGGAGGAGGAGGAGTAGACTGAGAGTAGTGAGGGACCTGCTGCTGATGCTTGGACAGACAGTTAAAGCCCCCCCCACCCCCCGTCTGCAGCTGGATGCCAACCAACTGTGTGGTTGTTTTTTTTTTCGTCTGTTTTGCAGTTTTGCTCCACTTTCTCCTCTCCTCTCCTCTCCTCCCTTTTTTGTCTATCTATCTCTGCACCTCCCTTCCTCCCTCTGCTCTAATTCAACACTTAGCATCCTGCAGTGAATCCCACCTCATTTATCCTCTCATCCAATTAAACACACAGTCTCTGCTCTTCTTTTCCTCACATATTTCGATATTACACAGTCTGTATTTTATGCCTCCATCATTGTCTCTAATAGCAACAGCAACAGCAGCAGCAGCAGATGTAAATCCCCCCCCCCCCAGGTCGTGTTGATCCCCCTCCTCCCCATCACTGCCAGTAAAAATCAGTCCAGTGGTGGTGGGACCCTTAGTGGAGCCGACCCCGGGAGTCATAATCCTGCTCTCTTATTTAATCTGCTCAACACTGAGTTAAGCTAGCAGTCTCAATCCCTTCGTTTTCATCCCATGCCATTTCAGCATGTCAGCATTTTGTGCAAAGTGAAGGGTGTTTTCCCTTGTTTAGTGTCCTTAAATGCTCCCAATGTAAATTGAGTTGGCAGTTGATGATCATAACTGTCACACAGCGTTGGAGAGATGAGATAGAGCAGCGGGTGTGATCAGGGTGGGTCAGTGTGGCTCTGCCAGTCGACTCCCTCATTACATCACACTGAGATATGAATGAGGGGCTACTAACTCTTAATTATCACGACACTGCTGCCATATAACAGGCAACGCAGCAAGCATCATGTCCTGAGGCGACTGATGAATCTGTTTGTTGAGTCTGATAGATGCTTAATCCCTCCGATTATTTTGGGGGTGATGTCGCAGTTATGATGTGATTTATGATATTAGAGGGAATGATCATTTTTGCAGTCATTATGGTGGAAGTCTGTAGGCCAGGATGTCTCTGTAACACCACGATATTTAATTTTTGGTATTTTTTGACACACGTTGCCTTTAATAAATAGAGCACTGTTGGCCATATTGTGATTTCAATAACATTTTTATTAATTGAACAGCCTGAGCAGCATTTACAGGTTACAGATTATAAAACTTTGCATTAAAACCTTAATATTGAGTGTTTCCAGTGCCAAATTAACCCCCCCCCCCCCACACACACACACACATGTATCAGACCTTTCTTTACTGTCAAAACAATGTCACCTGCAGTAACATGAAAACATATTGAATGTACGTAACAGTGGGGAGATTCCAGATATTTGAGGTAGATTAATGAGAAAACAAACAATGAAAGTTTGACATTAGAAGAATGAATTGAATGTCTAAGTTTGGATTATTAGGCAACAGTAAATCAATCAATCAATCAATCAGTCTTTATTTGTATAGTGCCAAATCACAACAAAGTCATCTCAAGGCTCTTTACACATAGAGCAGGTTCTAAACCGAACTCTCCAGGTTTTAACTTTAAAGAGACCCAACATTCCCACATGAGCAACAATGACAAGAAAAAACTCCCTTTTAACAGGAAGAAACCTCAGAACCAGACTCAGAGTGGGAGAACATCTGCCTCCACCGGTTGGAGTTGAGAGGAGTCATCCGGACGTCTACAGGCCCAGATTACCTGTGTGACCAGAAAGCACAGACAACTCCGGGGAAGAAGTTTAGCTTATTGAATGCATTAATAGTACATGAAAGAGAAATTTGGATCAATGTCTCTTTGGGTGTCAATGATGAGATAATGAGTCGGCGTAACTAAACTCACTGAATAAAATAACTTGAGAACTAATTGAAACTCTTATTAAGATGAAGGTGTAACTGAACATCTTTGGCTAAACGTTAGACACTGAAACAAACTCTCACACCTACCTGGTTTGGTCTGGACTTTTGAACTTTTCAATTTGATTTGAACCAAAAAATTACACATATGAAACCTCCTCCAGACCAAAACAGCTGAACCTCGGTCTGACGAAAAGAGTCAGTCTGGGTCTGGATCAAACTGAACCACAGTTAGGTTCAGCTTTAGGGTGAAAACATTCTTTGGATGGTTCGGACTTTCAGACCAATTATATGAAGTTCAGACAGGCTATCATCAGAACCAGTTAAAGGGAAAAATGAACCACAGTAGCTTGTGGGAAGTTAAAATAAGCTGAAATACAATCCAACATTATAAAAATTCAACTGGATAAAACTCATGAAGATGTCGACACTATCCAGATATATTCAAAAGAGAACGATAGAGAGCAAAGCCACCTGAAGATGCAGATGCAGAGAGCAGAAGATGTTTGCCTGCATGCCGAGTGAGTTACCATGACGATAGTTAACGCATCACATCCTGGTTTTTAATAATTAGTCAGTAAACTCAGCATCGTCTGACGCAGGCTGGAAACGCTGTGTGTTTCAGCTTCTGTTAAACTAACGGAACTGCAGTGGCTTCTTGTCTAAGCTTTCAAAATAAAACCTTTGTTATTGTGCTCTTCTTATTATCATTAACAAACAAAGTTGGGGCTGTAAATTACAGGAGTGTTGGCAGCTCTGATATTACTAATATTCACTCATCATGACAGTAAAATAGTCCATCCTAAGTCAATCTACTGCAATAGAGTAGTAGTTCCTCTCTCAACTAGTAAAAGATGTTGTGAACAGCTGATTACGCATGAAAAAAAATACCGTCATATACCGTGAAACCGCTTTTATTTTGAAAAATACCGTGATATACATTTTTGGTCATACCGCCCAGCACTATGATAATATATGTCATGTCATGTTCTTTATTGCACTTACATGATTGCAGTGTGAAAGCAAAACTAACCGGATCATATTTGATAAAAACATGGACCTTGATCCGGATCTTGGTTTGGACTTTGAGATGTGTAGAGCTTATAGTGAAGGGCAAATGAGAACGTACAGAGGTTAGTTTGTTTATTCAGGCCTTTCTGAGCCAAAGAGCAAGGAATTGTGGGTCTAAGGAGATAGACATAGACATTTGATGATGAGGCAGTAGTTACTATATTTTCCATTCCTGTAATGCTATAATGAACTTGAGGGGGAAACCACAGTCTAGACCGATGCATCGACTTATTCCTTCAGGTACAGTAACGACACACAATGGAAAAGATGGTTAGAGTCTTTTCTTCTCCAGCTGATTAAACAAACAATGTGATCTATTGCCTGTCCAATAAATGAGGCTAATCGTGTGTGAATGACTCGCTAGGGTTTATATCTACGCTCACACCTGCAATGAGGAAACTCATTTCACACGTTTCCTCTTACCTTTTCTTTCTCACTGTGGTGTGGTGTTCCTACCAAAGAACATCAGGTGAGAGCACAGCCAGGGCGTGATCACACCATAATGCTTACATACCCGTCAAATTAATGGCTTTTTTTTTTGTGAGTCACGCATACCTGTAGGTGTGTAGTTACAGAAAGAGTCACGTGCTTCTTTTAACACCTGCTGCTCACGTTTGATCTGTTTATTACTGAGAGAAAAACCTCCACAGCAACTTTAACAGTAGTTTGTAGTTTGTTAATCTCATTTTATTCCTTTTGTCCATGAAAGAGAAAATACAAGCATTAACCTTCCTGTCATCCTCCCGGGTCAAATTGACCCCGTCTGTTTTGACTGTTCCTTCTTTCCTTCCTTCCTTCTGTTTTTCCTTTCCTTCCTCCCTCTTTCCTACCTTCCCACCTTCCTTCTTTCCTTCCTTCCTCTTTTCCTTTATCCCTCCTTCCTTTTTTCCTCCCTCCCTCCTACCTTCCTTTCTTCCTTCCTTCCTTCCTTTCCTCCCTTCCTTCTTTCCTTTCCTTTTCTCCCTTCCTTCTTTCCTTTCCTCCCTCCTTTCCTTCCTTCCTCTCTTCCTTCCTTTCTTCCTTCTCTCCATCCTCCCTTCCTCCTTTCCTTCCTTCCTTTCCTCCCTCCTTTCCTTCCTTTCTTCCTCCTTTCCTTCCTTCCTTCCTTTCTTCCATCTCTCCTTCCTCCATTTTTCCCTTCCTTCCTCCCTTCCTCCCTCCCTCCCGTCCTTCCTTCTTCCTTCCTCCCTTCTTCCTCCCTTCCCTCCTTCCTTTTCTTCCTTCTTCCACCTTTCCTCCCTCCACTCAAGGACAGCAGGAGGGTTAAGTGATGTTAGATGCTTTATCTTTGGGTTTTTTGTTTGTTGCTCGGACAAAAACACACATTTAAGGACATTTGTTGGACTTGTGCTGTTTTTGAAAGTGTTGAGATCCGACCTAGCAAGACTGCAGACATGTTCTTCATAAAAAAATGACTCAGGCACTCATTCAGACATGAAACGACATGTTCAATTACCATCAGATGAAACCTACAGCGGTGCATGTCTGAAAGCGGTTATTATCCAAGTTGTCCTCATGTGGACCTTTGAACTCCCTTCAGGACGGAGTCACAGTGCGTTATAGCTGTTAGAATAGAGACCTTTTACTCTTGTCTCAGACCTGTCACCAAAATGTGCATAAGACAAGAAATAAGCTATAGGCACTGATCAGCTGAGCGTGTGTTGAGTTCTCTAGGAACAGTAGTCCTGATTGTGTTGTTTGTCTCTTTTAAGTCTATGTAAGATCAACTCTGCATTGCAAACATCAAAGCCCAAGTGTCTCTTTTTAGTGATCAATACACACATCTGTCAAGACGCTAAGGAGAAAGCTTCTTTACTCCTGAGGAACATAAATACAAATACTTCCTCTGCCTCTCTCTCTCTTTCTCTCTCTCTTGGTCTTGAAATGAACTCAGTTACCTCTCAGCTCTTTCTCTGCCTGAACAATAAATATAGTTGCTTAGAAAACTGATAACTTGATTTAATTGCAAACCTTTATAGAGGAATATATCTGTATCCTCACTCATAGCCTCGTATCCAGATTTCCCAGAACAACCTCTCTTCTCGACATTGATGTTGTCACTGCAGCTTCCTCTCCTCCCCTTTCCTCTGGTGTATCTCCCTTTGTGTGGCATTGTCCTGTATGTCAGACAATGCTGCAGACGCCCCCTTAAGCAACTGGATTACATCACGAGTGGTGCAGCTCCCAGTCCTGGTCTGGCCTGCCAATCCAGCCACAGCCCTGCTCTGCCAGAGGTGACACTGACTCGTCGTCTCCTCCCAGAACAATGAAGCTGACAGTCAACAATGACTCGTTTTGACCTTTTGAGATCTTGTTGTTACCTGCTAGACTGGGCTGAAGTTTCTTAAGGTGGACCTGCATACAAAGACATGCATTCCTGAAGCATGTGAGGATGTGAATGTGTCAGATATATACAAACAGTAAAGAGTGAAGAGTTCAACCTAAATAAACTCCTCATAGTTGCACACTGAAGACAATGTTTTACTATATGATTGGTAGAGAAAGGCCTTGGTGTTGTTGTCTTTCTTCAGGTGATTGTTAGATAATGAAATATGATCCATGAATGCCAGATAAGTGAGTTTGAAGGCTTATCAGATACCGAAACACTGCACAGAGGTTTATAATACCAGCTATCATGACAGCAGTCGTTTTATCTTCTATGTTGACGATCATAAGATTAACATCAGCACGATGCTTTTATGGATGGCCCGGTAGCCTACTTGTTAAGACGCATCACTGCAGTGTTTATCTTTTTTTTTTTTTTTTTTTTTTCAGCAGTTTTTCTAGCTCAAATTCAATTCATTATTTGTCCCAAAAAATGGGAAAATTCTGCTGCAGCAAGCATAAAAACACATAAAACACACAATGCAACACAGAAACATACAACAGGGTGACCGGCACACATGCACAATGCACTTAAGAAGCTCACTGGCTTTAAGTGCCCCCCCTCCATAACCCCACAGGGCATACAAATAGCATAATGGATAATGAATATTAACAACATGACAATTTCAATGTCATCATCATAGTAGCGTGCACACCCACAACACCAGGACCCATATTTGTGCACATTGGCAGTGTAGTAACTTAAAACTACCTTATAAATGTTCCAGATTGGTTTATTAGTGCTTAGATATATGTGCATGTTATATTACCATTAGCTTTTATTCCCATTAGCTCACCACTAGCTCCAGTCAGCTGCTCCAAAAGGACAAAGTGCACTATATTTATGTTGATCATGATTATTCAGTGTACAGGTTATGGCCACGTTCCATTTACCTTGATGGTGGACGTTGGAAGTTGGAGCTGTGGAATGATGTGACACCAAAATATTCAAGTCAGAAAACCAGTTCTAGACATTGATAGCCTTTTATATTAATACCAGTTGATAAAAAAGGCTTTATGCTGTATTTTGTCCACATTATAGAAGTTGGACAGTGCGTACGACTGATTTAAAGGCCGTGTAAAGTGAATTCAGACATTTTCTTCTAAACACATTAAATAGATCATAAATGTATTTCTAAAAAAGGTGTAAAAAGCATTTCAACTATTTAGATTTGAATTGTGGAGCTAGGCTTCACAAACTGTGTTTCAAGATTTCTGTGTTCGGGATTTAGTGATTAGCATAAACCCGCCCCTGCAGCTACTACTACAGTCTACAGTTAGCCAGTCAGCTGAGTTAGCTGCCGAGCTACCAGCTGAGCTAGCCGCCGAGTTAGCTGCCGAGCTAGCAGCTGAGCTAGCGGCAGAAAGCTCTCAAACCTAGCGTCCATGGTTCTGGTAGAGGTGATGACTTTGATTGACAGGTGACACTTGGTAGGGGGCGGGGCTTCAACAGAGTCGGAGGCCACGCCCACAGCGTTTGGGAGCAGACAAAGAGGCTGATTTTTACACAACTTTGAAGCCTAATTTCACATATTTGTCGATTTTTTTAATCATTCAAATTTGGCAGGGTGGTTAACAACACACTTTTCTGTGGTATGTCAAACTCAGAACACATATTTATTCTTACTTTACACAGATTTTAATGACACACAAATGAGACAGAAGTGCTAATAAACAGGATATTACTTTACTACAACTGTCATACTGTTGAAACATGTGGCGGCCATGTCGGATTCTGAGGTCAGGGCTGATTAGGCTCCTCCGACCCTCAGGGAGCGTTTCAGTTGATATTTCCGACTGGGAACTCGCAAAATTAGACTTCTGAGTCCAACTGGAACGCGCCATTACACGTTTAAAAAGGCAGAAAATGGTCTTGGTCATCTTTGGGTTGAAGGAGCACGACTAAAACATTTTCAACAAGAAGAAGAAGCTAGTTATTTGGAGCCTTGGTGCCCCCCTCCCTCCCCTCTCCCCTCCCTCTGGTCATGAGTTTCTCTGAGGCATTTGGGACGGTCATGTTGTGTTTAGAGCTGCTAATAAAATAATCTTTGTTGTCCTTACTGTAAATGCAAAGTCACATATTTTTGTAGCTCAGTTAATAACTCTTCACGTATGTCCATGTCAGCCTCAGAGGAATGTACCAATGAGTATAATACTTTAAGGATTATACTCTGGAGATTTTTAAGCAGCAATTTTTTTTTTGTCCAGTCAGTTGTCCTTTTGATCCGCCCTCGTCCGTTTCATCATCCTCCACGTCAGCCCGTCGGAGGACTAACACCCGTATCATGTTATCAGTCGGGCCGTTTGTTCTGCGGAGCCAGCAGGAGCCCTCGGGGGACGGAGTGGATTGTGAGCTGCTAATGTGCTCTGTCATGGTCCAAAGTGTGGCAATGTGAAGTGTGCTGTGTCATGGACAAGAGAGAAATGTCCTGACTGCCTTCGTATTACAGAGACGTGCGTTGCGAGGAAGCTGAGCGACCATTTTTTTGTGTATTTATTATAATTTATATTCATTTATTTGTGTGTGATGTGATGCAGTTCGTATAGCAGCTAGTACGCTATATAAATAAGCTGCGTTTGACAGGATTAAAAGGATAAAAGAAACATTAACAATCATCAGCATACATCTGTCATTTGTCATTTTGATGCTATTATATCAGTGACATGTCCGTCTGTGTTGTTATTTAGCCTGCAGCCATGTTTGATCTCATGTGGTGACCAAATGGTGTGCATGGGAATAAAAACAATCAATTTCAATCCCCGACTTTTTTGGTACATTGGGAGTCAAACAAAATAGATCTATTGATTTGGATTGTCATGAAAATCATCTGAATACCATAAACACAAATATAAAATACTACACAAAACTGCTAAACAGTTAATTATTATAGTGCAATAAGGAGACAGCATACACACATTAGTGACATCAGCTCATCTCAACAAGCAAAGAACAAACAGCCTATTTTACCCAATAGAAAATGCCCATGAAAATATATATTTGCATATATTTGCATCTTACACTGATCATGCATCCCCAAAGTCAGGGCTTATGGCGCTTTTCCACTACTACACAGTTCCAGCACGACTCGACTCGACTCGGTTTTTTTTGTGTTTCCACTAGGGATAGTACCTGGTACCTGCTACTTTTTTAGTACCTGCTCTGCTGAGGTTCCAAGCGAGCCGAGCCGATACTAAATGTGACATCAACAGACTGCCGGCCGCTGATTGGTCAGAAGAGTTGTCGCTGGAAGAGTCATGAGCCGTCCCACACAAGAATCAAACCCGCCATTTTTAAATTTTGTTGCTTTGTGTGAGACAGAAAGCCACATACAGCAGCAAGTACACCATCGCCTCCATGTCCTCCATTGTTTATGTGTTAGTGTCGCGTATAAAACGAAGTCACGGCAGTATCGCGGAGCCGTTGGTATGACGACCTCGCCCACATTGAGTAGGTACCTTTTTGTAATGGAAAAGGTCGTGGCGAGCCGAGTAGTGCTGGAACTGTGTAGTGGAAAAGCGCCATTAGCCAATGTGACATGAATAGCCTCTTAGCTGCTAATGTGAAGTGTGGCAATACTGAGGTCAAAGGGGTTGAACATAGCTCAGTGGGTAGAGCACCCGCCCCATGTGTTGAGGCTACAGTCCTCGCTGCAGGTGACCCCGGTTCCAATCCTGCACCGAGCGGTCCTATCCTGCATGTCATTGCCCCCCTCTCTGCCTCCAGTTTCCTGTCTCTCTCTACTAACCTGTACATTAAAGGCAAAAAGCCCCAAAAAATATACTTAAAAAAAAAAATACTGAGGTCAAAGGTCATGTCCATATATCATACGATAAGTCCATATATTGATGCTGGTAATTAAGTTATTGTACAATAAGTCGAAAATTATTGGGACAGGCCTCGTTGCTTATAGGATTGCGTTAGTGGATTGTAAACAGTAAACTTCCTGATACAAGCTCCAGGAGAAGTGACAGAAAAAAGGGCGAGTGAGGTTATTTGGGGAGACGGATGTAGTCCTGACCTCGTTCCATGTTGAAATGCTCAGGGTTAAACTCTGCAGTCTGACTTCCTGCTCTCTTTTCTCACAAATCAATTCTGTAGCTTTACTCTGGCTGTTTGCCGATGTTATGAAATATCACCTTTAAAAGATATGAACCGTAGTGGCTTCCTTACAGGCAGCTGTTGTTTTCTTCATGAATATTGAAAAAAAAAAAAATCTTTGTTCCTTTCCATAAAGAGATGTGACTGAGCGTGTGCATACTAGTTACATGACACTACTTGTTGGCAGTTAAGAAGATAATCAAAGAGACTAACCACAGTGTGAAAGTACCGTCTCATCAAAATAAACATTAACGTGGTTCATCTCAGGTGACTGAAACACACCTCATCTCATTTTAAACACAATGCACAACACACACACACACACACAATGCACAATGGTTGCTATGGTTTCTTAGA
Source organism: Scomber colias (assembly GCA_021039105.1). Classification (NCBI taxonomy): domain Eukaryota; kingdom Metazoa; phylum Chordata; class Actinopteri; order Scombriformes; family Scombridae; genus Scomber; species Scomber colias. The sequence continues at coordinate 107,034 of JAJDFG010000177.1, forward strand.
TGCAGTCAACACAGGTAGAGTATTTCCTTTTCAAAGGGTTTCTCCCCCCCGCAGGCAGCCGTACACATGACTGCTGCAAGTTGTCACAACACTCCCGTACAATAAATACTGTCTTTGTTCCTGATTAGTGTGGATTTGTTTCTCCCCACAAAAAAATAAAAGAATAAGACGCTCACTCTAGTTTCACTGTGAGCAGCTGTAAACTACATGCAGAAGGATCATCGGACATTTTTAGCACCCTAACGAGGAGTTTGGGGTTTTGGAGCAGCTGGTAGAGACATGATGACAAAGTAAAGAGATGCTTAGACTGGATGAAGAAGATAGTTAACCCTACTGTCGTCCTCCCGGGTCAAATTGACCCCATCTCTTTTGACTGTTCCGTCTTTCTTTCCTTCCATCTTCCCTTCCTTCTTTCCTTCCTTCCTCCTCCCTTCCTTCTTTCCTTCCTTCCTCCTCCCTACATCCTTTCCTTCCTTCCTCATCCCTTTTTTCTCTCCTTCCTCCCTTTCTTCTTTCCTCCCTCTTTCTTTAATTTTTCTTTAATTCTTCGCCTTCTTCCCTCTTTCTTTGCTCCCTCCTCCTTCCATACTTCCTTCCTCTTTTCCTCCCTCCCTCCTTACTCCTTTCCTTCCTTCCTTCCTTCCTTCCTCCGTCACTTCCTTCCTTCGTCACTTCCTTCCTTCCTTTCTTCCTTCCTTCTTTCCTTCCTCACTTCCTTCCTTCCTTACTCCTTTCCTTCCTTCCTTCCTTCCTTCCTACACTCATTCCTTCCTTTCCTCATTCCTTCCTTCCTTCTTTCCTCCCTTCCTTCCTCCTGTCCTTCCTTGACCTGAGGACAACAGGAGGGTTAAGAGAGTATAGTCTAGTTATATGTGCGGCTTTAAATCATTATCAGAGTACTAATATGTATATTTTTTAGTTTCTACACAAACCACACAAAGCTGCAATTAATCTATTGTTACTGAGTAGTCTGCTGTTTAAAATATGCTAAAATAAAACCGCACTAATGATTTCTGAGTCTGACTAACAAGCCACAACTTTAAAGGAGCAGTTCACAGTTTTTCAGGTCTGTCTTAGATTAACTCTCAGGTGCCTAAATAATCTTTGAAACCTGTTTCTCTTGCTGTAACCGTCCACATAATCAACCATTAAGAGATCTCTTCATAAGGAACTAAGAGATTAATGGTTTAATAATTACAGCTCTGTTATCATATCAACAAACTGATGTTCAATAAATCAATCAAAACTTTCATAACACCTTTCATACAGATTTAATTAGTTCAAAGTGCTTCACAGCTGATTGACAAGCTGATAATTAGACAGAAAGAGTGAAGACTGAGGACAATATAAAGAAAAGGAATAAAAACAAAGAACAAATTGAAACCAATGCACACAAGAGAAAATAAGAATGATAAAAAATGTAAAAACAGATTTAGGATTTATAATAAAAATCTGAAATAAAATAAGAGAAAAAAAAAAGAGAAAAAGTTGATTAAAAACTATGTTAAAATAGGCAAAAAAATTAAAATTAAATAAAAGAGAAACTGGGTTAAAAAAAAGAAAAAACCCCAAAAGAAGCAGGGACAAATGAAACTGATAAAATATATAGAATGATAATAACATTTAAAATAAAGTAGAATATTGTTTTAAAATAGTAATAAAAGCAGAGACTTCCTGCAGATGCTATTTGAGCCAGCCTCCATCTGCAAAGAAACCGTGACCCCCAGCGTCTCCTCGTCCCAGTAAGTGACTGGTAATCTGTGGTTATGTAACTCCCCCCCCCCCCCCCCCTCCCCACATACACACACACACACAAACACACACACAGAGCCCCCCCCAGCGTCTCGCTCCTCTCTGACCTTCAACGTGTCCCAAACAAACTAGCAACTCTCCACTTGTGTGTTGTCTCACTGTGACATCCTGAGTCAGCTGTCTCTCTGCCTCTGTGTCCAGTTGTGTGTCTGTGTGTGTGTGTGTGTGTGTGTGTGTGTGTGTATGTATATATTTGTATGTGTGTGTGTGTATGTGTATGTGTGTACATGTGTGAGTGTGTATATGTGAGTCTGTATGTGTGTATATGTGTGAGTGTGTATGTGTCTACATGTGTGAGTGTGTATATGTGAGTCTGTATGTGTGTATATATGTGAGTGTGTATGTGTGTATATGTGTGAGTGTGTATATGTGAGTCTGTATGTGTGTATATATGTGAGTGTGTATGTGTGTATATGTGTGAGTGTGTATATGTGAGTCTGTATGTGTGTATATATGTGTGTGTGTATGTGTATATGTGAGTCTGTATGTGTGTATATGTGTGAGTGTGTATGTGTCTACATGTGTGAGTGTGTATATGTGAGTCTGTATGTGTGTATATATGTGAGTGTGTATGTGTGTATATGTGTGAGTGTGTATATGTGAGTCTGTATGTGTGTATATGTGTGAGTGTGTATGTGTGTATATGTGTGAGTGTGTATATTTGAGTCTATGTGTGAGTGTGTGTATGTGTGAGTGTGTGTGTGTGAGAGAGTGTATGTGTGTGCATGTGGTTATGTGCATGTGTGTGTGTGTGTATACTAGTGTTTGTTTCGTGTGTGTGTGAATATATGTGTATGTGTGTATATATGTATGTGTGAGTGGGTGTGTATATATATGTGTGTGTATATGTGAGTGTGTGTGTTTGTGTACTAGTGCTTGTTTATGTGTGTGAGATAAAGTGACAGAGAAATGCACGTGTTGCACTGTGTCCTCTCTGACCCCCCCCCCCCCCCCCCCCCAAGCACACCAAACATCAGCGTGTGTGTGTGTGTGTGTGTGTGTGTGTGTGTGTGTGTGTGTGTGTGTGTGATGGGGGGTCCAAAGGTTTTGTACAGCATTAGTATGACATGACATCAACAAACATATAAATGCTGATGTGTCAGATTGTGTTAGTTTGTGTAACAGTTGGTTCCGTATCTTGTGTGTGTGTGTGTGTGTGTGTGTGTGTGTGTGTGTGTGTGTGTGTGTGTGTGTGTGTGTGTGTGTGTGTGTGTGTGTGTGTGTGTGTGTGTGTGTGTGTGTTTTTCTCAGCGTGAAAACACTGAGAAACCTCTTTCTCTCTCTCTGCTTCTCTGCTGCTGTTTATAGTCGTGTGCCTGCAGCAAACAGGACTCATGAGTACCTCGGCTCACGTCACAGCCCGTCCCGTGGTTGGCGTCTGATAGGCGCGGCTTTACCTCTAGGACACTGCTGTAGTCGGCTGCACCCAGACTCAAGATGCTTTAAATCTGTGTTTTTAGTCGCAGTGAAATCAGAGCACAAGAAACTTTTTTTCATATTTAGATTCATCACTTCATTAATATTTACTCTGGATGTGCATCTGAAGGGTGTGAACAGGATATTTGGGCACCTGGTTGGTGTTTGTGACAGTGACCGTGAGACTTGTGGAAAGAAAAAAACTCCTGCCACTGAACATAAAAAAAAAATATGTAGCTGGACAGATATGTGCCGTTTATTGCCAGCTTCTGCTATAAAGCTAACTTGAAATATGAATATTAAATTATTGTCATAACTTTGTCCTTTAGAGACTACTGTCCATAAAAAGGCCGCTAAGAGATTAATAGACTTGAATCTGTGACTCGTCCACACAAATCCTGAAGTCCAGATGAAGGTTAATAATGTTTATTGAATGAAAACTAAAAACTGTTGTTGCACCGGAAGTATTAAACATTACCTGATGTGATACAGTGGTTTCATTAGAAAGAAAGGAAGGAAGGAAGGAAGGAAGGAAGGAAGGAAGGAAGGAAGGAAGGAAGGAAGGAAGGAAGGAAGGAAGGAAGGAAGGAAGGGAGGGAGGGAGGGAGGGTTGGACGGAGGAAGGAAGGAAGGAAGGAAGGAAGGAAGGAAAGAAGGGAGGAAGGAAGGAAGGTAGGAGGGAAGAAAAGAGGGAAGGAAGGAAAGATGGAAGGAAGGAAGAAGGGGAGGGAGGAAGGAAGGAAAGAAAGGGAGGGAGGAAGGAAGGAAAGAAGGAAGGAAGAAGGGGAGGGAGGAAGAAAGGACAGAAGGAAGAAAGGAAAAAAGGAAAGTAGGAAGGAAGGAAGGCTGGAAGGAAGGAAGGAAGGAAGGAAGGCCGGATTGGATGCCTTGGCGGGCCGGTTCTGGCCCACGTGCCACATGTTTGACATCCCTGCATTAAACTTTCTATTTCCATCATTTTAAACCCTTTTTTTTAAAAACCTTAAACAAAGTGAAACCACACACCAACATGAGATGAGATGTGTGCAGCTTAAACAAACACAAGCAGATACACATTCTTTCAGTCCTCCACCTTCCTCATAAACCAAAGTTTTGCCTCTTTTCTAAAATACTGCAGGCTTGTTAAATCGTCATGACATCATCGTTATCCTCGAGAAGCAGCGAGGATCATCATCATCATCATCATCATCGTCGTCGCTGAGTGTGAATTTTAAGCGAGTGCTCTGAATTAGCTTGAAGAGGCTCACGCTGACAAATGCTGCATCATATTAGCTTTTTAACACTCATCCTCTTCCTCCTCCTCCTCTTCCTCCACTGTTCACTTCACATATTCCTCCTAGTCTACATCCTCTCTTCCTCTCTTCCTCTCTTCCCCCTTCTCTCTTTTTACACTCTGCTTCCTTTCTTTTTGTTCTTATTCTTTAAATCTACACCTATTCCAGCTCCTCATTTTCTCTTCTCACCTCTTCCTCCTCCTCCTCTTCCTCTTCCTCCTCTTCCTCCTCCTCCTCCTCCTCCTCCTCTTCCTCTTCCTCCTCTTCCTCCTCTTCCTCCTCTTCCTCCTCCTCCTCTTCCTCTTCCTCCTCTTCCTCCTCCTCCTCCTCCTCGTCCTCCTCCTCTTCCTCCTCCTCTTCCACTTCCTCCTTCTCCTCCTCCTCCTCTTCCTCCTCCTCTTCATCCTCCTTCCTCTCTTCCCCTCTTCCCCCTTCTCTCTTTTTACACTCTGCTTCCTTTCTTTTTGTTCTTTTATTCTTTTAAATCTACACCTATTCCAGCTCCTCTAGCTCCTCATTTTCTCTTCTCACCTCTTCCTCCTCCTCCTCCTCCTCCTCCTCTTCCTCTTCCTCTTCATCTACCTCTTCCTCCTCCTCCTCCTCTCTTCCCTTCTTCCCCCTTCTCTCTTTTTACACTCTGCTTCCTTTCTTTTTGTTCTTTTATTCTTTTAAATCTACACCTATTCCAGCTCCTCCAGCTCCTCATTTTCTTTTCTCACCTCCTCCTCTTCCTCCTCCTCCTCTTCCTCCTCCTCCTCCTCTTTGTCCTCCCTTTTGAGAAGCAGCTATTTGCCGTTGAAGTATTTGTTTACTAGTGTTATCAGATGGAGCTAATGATAGGGCTGGGGTTGCATATGACGTGTGTGTGTGTGTGTGTGTGTGTGTGTGTGTGTGTGTGTGTGTACGTGTGTGACTTTGTGGTGGTTTTAAGGGGAAGATTTTAGTGTTTGCTTGTAGTTGTTTGGAGCTTAGACACATTTGCGTCATTATGTCAACCAAAGTCGAGCTCATCGTGGATCCTTAAAAAGTCTCAAAATGTAAAATTAAAATGTAGTTTTTGATATTCAAGGTGTAAAAGATCATTATTTTTACATAAACCAACCAATCAACTTATTAATTAAAGTAAAAAATAATCAGCAGTTGGAACTATAATGAAACTAATCATTAGTTTTAATGTCCAGTGCTGCAATGTTAATGTTTCATATACAATTCCAATTTCAATTCAACTGTGCGATATATATATACATATATATATAAAATGCATATATTTGTGCAATAATAATATCATCTCTGGTACAATTATTATGATTTTTATTTATTATATATATATATATATATATATATATCTACTATTATTGTTCTCATTGTTTTTCAGACTTATTTATTATTCTTAATTCTTACATATTGATGCTCTTCCATTTTTACTGTCCACTTTGCTGCTTTAATACTGCACATTTCCTCATTGTGGGACTAATAAAGGAATATCTTATCTTAGCTTATCTTTGTTACAGTCCTATATAAAAATAACTGCTTTTCATTATTATTATTTTCATTATTATTATTATTATGTCTCAACAATGGTATTAATTTAATGGTATTATTCATTTAAGAGGTTTTAAAAAGGTCTTAAAAGTCATTAAATGTGGTCCTAAAACAATGTGCAGAATTAGAATGAGTTAAATATCAGATCATACGGTTATATTTAAAGAAATATAACATCAACCCTCTAATCCAAATTTGTCAACACACACATAAAAAGTGGAGAGGCCGTCCTCATCACTCCACGGACAGATGTTCAGATGTTCCGTGTTTATGGGATAGTTGATATATTTATAGTATATGGACACATTAAAGGATGAATATATGAGCGGTGGACATGTGGAATACAAATGCTGGAGCAGACAGAGACCTCCGTGCTGCTCTGGAGGGGTTTGATGAGCTTGAAGATGATGTGAGTTATATCTGAGGGGCGGTTTGCACCAGCTGTTGTGAAGACCTTGTTGTGACTTAAATCTTTTCTAAGTGGAGATTTACACATTGCTAAATTAAAACTGGTTACACCCACTGATGTGTTATAAGAGCTGGATGCTAGATTTAACCCTTATGTACTGTTCACAGTCATATCTGAACCCTCCTATCGTCCTCCCGGGTCAAATTGACCCTTTCTTCCTTCCTTCCTTCCTTCAGTCCTTCCTTCCTTCCTTCATTCCTTCCTCCATTCCTTCCTTCTTCCTCCCTTCCTTCCTTCCTTCCTTCCTTTCCTTCCCCCTTCCTTTCCTTCCTTCCTTCCTCCCTCCTTTCCTTCCTTCTTCCTCCCTTCCTTCCTTCCTTCCTTCCTTCCTTCCTTCCTTCCTTCCTTCCTTCCTTCCTTCCTTCCTTCCTTCCTTTCTTCATTCCCTCCTCCATTCCTTCTTCCTTCCTTCCTTCCTTCCTTCCTTCCTTCCTTCATTCCCTCCTCCATACCTTCCTTTTTCCTCCCTTCCTTCTTTCCCCCTTTCTTTCCTTCCTTCTTCCTTCCTTCCTTCCTTCTTTCCTTCCATCCTTCCTTCCTTCCTTCCTTCCTTCTTCCTTCCTTCCTTCCTTGACTCTAGGACAACAGGAGGGTTAAATCAGTTAAAAAACAACTTCTTTTCTCTTTTAACATGACATTTGAAGAAGTTCACATACAAATAAGGAAATATATTCAACATATATTAATCCAAAATGTCAAAAATGTTCATTCTTCATATTTACTATCATTTGTTGAAATAGTTTCTCCTGTTTTATGAAACATTGGACCATTAGAAGACAAGGAGGAAGGAAGGAAGAAAAGAGGGAAGGAAGGAAGGAAAGATTGAAGGAAGGAAGGACAGAAAGAAAGAAGGAAGGAAGGAAGGAAGGAAGTAAGGACAGATGGAAGGAAGGAAGGAAAGATGGAAGAAAGAAGGGGAGGGAGGGAGGGAGGAAGGAAATAAGGAAGGAAGAAGGGGAGGGAGGAAGGAATGACAGAAGGAAGGAAGGAAGGAAAGATGGAAGAAAGGAAGGAGGGAAGGGAGGAAGAAGGGGAGGAAGGAAGAAAGGAAGGAAGGAAGGAGGGCCAGACTGGATGCCTTGGCGGGTCTGGTCTGTGACGGTTCAGAATAAGTAGAGTATATGAGGGTTAAAGATGGCATCTATTCAGACACTTTATCCATGAGTCTAAAAAGGTTTCTAGCTTCTTGGCTCTTTGGCCCTCTGACTACACACACTAGTGGGTTTTTTCCTGCAGGATTCAGATGTGAGTTCTTGCTCTGTCCGTAGACTTTACACTGGGATGACATCACAGATTCACTGGGAGGAAAAATTGGCAGGAAGGTTGAACTGTGGCGCCACATCCAGCTCTCTAAATACACTCCTGGTCGCACCACATAAACTATATAAACTATGACATAATAATGTGTGTGTGCTTAACATTATCACATATTTCCTTCTCACTCTTTAGCTATTTATACAATAAAACACACTTAGATTCACAAAATATGTGTTTATTTTAACTTTCACTCCATTAAAACTCTTATTATTGTAAGTTTTATTACAGTTCACAATGCTACAGTGACTTCCTGTTTTCATAGCTGGTTGCTGCTTTATTGGACAGAAGTTTCCTAGCAACCAATTTACACATTATTAAAGTGTCTACACCGCTTCACATTCATATATTCCCCCATCAGTCATTCATAAATGTTTGATTGATCTTGAATGAAGCTTTTTGAATGAATATTTTATGATCATTTTAAAGAATTTGAACAATACAACATGTTTTAATGCTGATATTTGAATTTTTTTTAAATAAACACAAGTCAATTTTGCACACACAGCTGCACAAAAAATAAAAAAAGATGCATTTTATTACCAGTTTTCTACACTGAGGGTCACATTAGATAAAATCTGACTAAAAGAAATGTGTATAGTGTGTTTTTACAGCTCTCAAATATAAAAATGGGTCAAATCTGAGTTACTAAACTACACAATCGACAGCATATGGACTTTGGATCAAACCAAAACGCCAAATAAAGGAATCATACCTTTGTGGAAGAATAACGTTCATCCCTTCAGTATGATTAATAGCAACACTGGAGCAGCTCTGGAGGTTTGCGGTATAACAACACCATATAAAGACCGTTTATTTTCATGCTAATGAAGCTTGAACAGGAGAGAGGGAGAGAGAGAGAGAGAGAAGAGAGAGAGAGAGATGCATTAGGATCAGTAGCAGTATGTCTGGAGGAGGATGCTCTCATTTCACTGTTTTCACTGCTGCTAGTCGAGCGTGAAGCGTTGTCTGTGGAGGAAGTGAACTGGAACGCTGATGTGTGTTTGTGTGTATCTCTATATCTCTCTGTATGTCTATGTGTGTGTATGTCTATGTGTGTGTGTGTGTGTTATATTAATCTTTGCACGTCTTAAAGGCCGCTCTGCGTAAGCGCTGTCGGGCCTCTCCCCCCCCCCCTCCCATAATGACTGTTTACTGTACGTCCCACCATCTCCTTGCTGGCGCGCCCGAGGTCCTGAGCGCGCGGCTAAGCGATCGCTGAGTCACTGACTGCTGAATAATCACACCTCAGGAATATGATAACACACATAACGCACCATCACCACCACCGCTGCTGCTGCTGCTGCTGTAGTTTCCAAACGCTGTGGTATGACGTCATAGTTACTCATCCCGTTACCGCGTGCCAGGAATTGTTTGGATGATTGAGGCTGTGGTTGAACTGGGCAGCTCCCAGTATGCGTTCAAGTGGAATAGTATGACAGTAGTGCTGCTACATCATTTTCTTTTTATATCATTGCATTAAGACTGGACTATATATCAGTTTAATAGAGATATCTTGATATGAATCTTGATATCATCTTAGATTTTGGATATCGTGGTTTTAAAGGCATTACAGTAAAATGATGTAATTCTCTGACCTCACAGTCTATTTTAGCTGTTCTATTATTTGCCTTTACACACTTATCCATCATTATATCCACATTACTGATGATTATTTATGTGTTAACATGTTATTAACCTTCCTGTTGTCCTCGAGTCAAGGAAGGAAGGAAAGATGGAAGCAAGGAAGGGAGGAAGAAGGAAGGAAAGGAGGAAAGAAGGATGGAAGGGAGGAAGAAGGAAGGGAGGAAGAAAGAAGGAAAGGAGGGTGGAAGGGAGGAAGAAAGAAGGAAAGGAGGGAAGTAGGAGGGAAGGAAGGAAAGGATGGTGGAAGGAAGGGAGGAAAGGAAAAAAGGAATGGAAGAAGGAAAGGAAGGAAGGACGGAGGAAATAAGGAAGGATGGAAGGGAGGAAGAAGAAAGAAAAGAGGAAGGAAGGAAGGGAGGAAAGGAAAGAAGGAAGGATCTGATCCACACACACACACACACACACACACACACACACACACACACACACACACACACACACACACACACCATGATTACTTTAAATGTTAACTAAACTGAAGCTTTGGCAAACAGCTGATTGATGCACAGCAATGAATTTCATGTTTCTGCTGCAGCATCTGTCCTATTAGTGTGTGATCACATGTGAGGAAAACATCAGTAGAAATGTGTAGTTTATATATTTATGGGTCTTATGTGAGACTGATTCATCTAGAGCTGCAATGATACCAGTTTGATAGATTATCATTTGGAGTTATTTATTCTCTAATGTGAATATTCTCTGGTCTCTATTATTATATCTTATCTGGAGAAAATAAAACATTATGAAGATGTTTTGGGTTCTGGGAAACACTGATTGACATTTTTATGCTCCATATAACTAATTGATTAATCAACGAAATAATCAGCAGATTAATCTAATGGAAATAATAGTTTGTTGTGGCCCGTGATTATTGTCTGGATTAATTGTTTTGTCTATTAAATGTCAGAAAAGAGTGAAAAATTATTATAATTATTATGGTGACATCTTCAAATGTCTTATTTTATTTGGATCAACAGTCTAAAATGTAAAAATGAGTCAGTTTACCATATATGACATTTTTGCACAAAACAAATTGACTCAAAAGATTTTTGATAATCAAAACAATTTAAAATGGGTTTTCTGTTGATTGACTAATCAGTTAATTGCAGCTGTGGTGTTATAAAGGTGCATACATCAGTCAGAGTGCTGCTGTCTCTCTCTCTCTTATCTTCCTGGACAGATGAATTATTTACATACAGGCAGTCACAGCAGCCCATTATAAAGTCTATTTGCATAAATCAATCAGAGCTCACTGATGTGACAGCAGCCTGGGACAAATCAGTATAAAACAGGCAGACTGTCAACTGCAGAGTGTATTAGCTTTCTTCCATTGTTGAGTATTTTAGGGCTCTATTATTATATAGTGGAGATATTTACACACTCTGCATTCAGACACTTAAATCAAATAGTTGAGGGTAAATGTAGAGCAGTGTGTAGTAAAGAAGGAGTGATTTCAGACAGATAGAGACGTGTAGTTAGAGTGTAGCTCAGGGTCAGGTATGCTGCTTAATAACAAGGCAGAAAACTACAAAACTACAGCTGTCTGTCTGTGTGTGTGTGTGTGTGTGTGTGTGTGTGTGTGTGTGTGTGTGTGTGTGTGTGTGTGTGTGTGTGTGTGTGTGTGTGTGTGTGTGTGTGTGTGTGTGTGTGTGTGTCATTTTGGTAGAGATGTCTCACATAGTTTGTTCTGTGTAGATATCTAAACAGCTTAATTCAGGAAACTAAGGCTTTACTTTTTCTGTATTTGGGCTACTACTGGGGTTTGAGACATGCGTGTGTGTGTGTGTCTGTGTGTCTGTGTGTCTGTGTGTGTGTGTGTGTGATTTGTGATCTTGGTGTGTTTGTGTGTGTGTGTGTGTGTGTGTGTGATTTTGCTGTTATTTGTAGTTTTGCCAGCTTAATTCAGGAAACTAAGGCTTTATTTTTTCAGTATTTGGGCTACTACTGGGGTTTGAGACATATGCGTTTGTGTGTGTGTGTGTGTATATGTGTGTGTGTGTGTGTGCAGCTCCACTCCCTGTAGAAAAGGACAGCATACCCAGCTGTTCTCATGACTAAGAGGAAATCACAGTGAAGATGGCAGCATGTTTCTTTATGTGTGTTTCAGCTCTCGTGTGTGCTTTTCTCTTTGTGTGTGTGTGTGTGTGTGTGTGTGTGTGTGTGTGTGTGTGGTCTTTCCACTGGTAATGAGATGACAGGCTCTGTAGTGAGGGAAAGAAGACGAGAGAGAGAAATCCTTGATTTAATTTGAAGGCTGGTCCACATCACAGACAGATGGAGGAGCAGGACGCGGTTGTTTCCCAGCACTTCTTCTCAGGATCAACGTGCACATGTGTTTTAATGAGCTGCAACTGATGTCAGAGGGATAACCCAAGTTATTACACACAACCCACTACTTTAATCCTCCTGTTGTCCTCGAGTCAAGGAAGGAAGGAGGAAAGGAAGGAAGGACAGAAGGAGGGCGGGAGGAAGGAAGGAAGGAAAGAGGGAAGGAAATAAGAAGGGAGGGAGGGAGGAAGGAAGGAAGAAAGGGGGGTAGAGGAATGAAAGACGGAAGGAAAGGAAGGAAGTAAGGAGGGAGGGAGGGAAGAAGGAAGGACAGGGGGATGGAGAAAGGAAAGAAGGAGGGAGGGAAGAAAGGAAGAAAAGAGGGAAGGGAAGAAGGAAGGAGGGAGGGAGGAAGGAAGGAAAGAAGAAAGGGGATGGAGGAATGAAAGAAGGAAGGAAAGGAAGGAAGGAAGGAGGGAAGGATAGAAGTAAGGAAGGAAAGAAGGAAGGTAAGAACGAGAGAAGGGGGGAGGGAGGACAGACAGACGGAAGGAAAGAAGGAACAGTCAAAACTAACGGGTCAATTTGACCCGGGAGGACGACAGGAAGATTAAAATCATCTATCTGTTGATATTATAATACTTTGCTTTTTTCCTGCCTAGTGATATCTATAGTATAGTTTTCTGTATGTACGGTTAGTTAAACATTAAACTAGTTCTCTAAATAACCAACAACAGGCAAATTAACCAATATAAACTTTATTATAGACGTCTTGTTTGTATCATTTACGGTAACTTTAAAGCCATGAAGCCACAAAGAGACAAGAATCATAATAATAAACTTTATTTATCGAGCAGCTTTCAGGCAGAGGATGTAGCTCAAAGTGCTTTAAAGATAACCATAACAATAAAAACACAATAAAACAACAGCAAATAAACAAATAAAATGAGTTAAAATGAACTAATTAAAAACCAGTTTAAATACAACGCTCATTAAAGAATATCCACAGAGCTCTCTTATAGCTTTAGGAAATGTATTCCATTATTTTGTTGCATAATTAAAGAAAGCTGCACTTCCTATTTTCTTATGTGTGTATTTAAAAACCTCAGCTGTAAATGATCTGAGGACCCCAAAAACCATTTAGAGCTTTAAAAACAGTAAACAAGTAAAAGAAGCTTTAATATATAGTGTAAAAGATACTGGGAGTTAGTGTTGTACTTCCTGCCGCTCAACAAACAGCAGAAGAAGTTTGCCTGCCGAGCGAGTTACCATGACGATAGTTCATACATCACATCCTGGTTTTTAATAATTAGTCAGTAAACTCAGCATCGTCTGACGCAGGCTGGAAACTCTGCACTTTTATTTACAGTTAAAACATTTCATTGTGTGTTTCAGCTTCTGTTAAACTAATGGAGCTGCAGTGGCTTCCTGTCTAAGCTTTTCAAAATAAAACCTTTGTTATTGAGCGCTATCTCGTTATTATTAAAAATCGTTTCCCCTTGATTTTATTAGTTTTGAAATCCTTTGGCCCCTAAATCGTAATCATGATCAAATTTCGATTGATCGAGCTTCTGTCAAACTAACGGAGCTGCGGTGGCTTCCTGTCTAAGCTTTCAAAATAAAACCTTTGTTATTGTGCTCTTCTTATTGTTGGCAGCTCTGATATTACTAATATTCACTCATCATGACAGTAAAATAGTCCATCCTAAGTCAATCTACTTCAATAGAGTAGTAGTTCCTCTCTCAACTAGTAGAAGATGTTGTGAACAGCTGATTATGCATGAAGAATAGAATACTGTCATATACTGTGAAACCGCTTTTATTTTGAAAAATACCGTTGGTCATACTGCCCAGCACTATTGGGAGTCAATGAAGTGAAGCTTAAACTGGAGTAAAATGCTCACTAGCAACACAATTTTGAATGAGTTGTAGTTTTTTAAGAGTCAAGTAAAAACAGCTGTTATAAAGGATGTTGGATCTTTTATATTATGACATGAGGAGGCGCTGTGTCAGTGGTGTGAAGATGTAAAGCAACAAGTAGCATGAAAACAAGAAGCTGAAAAAAAGTTGACTTTCAAAATAAATGTCAAAACTTTGTCCCACTTGGATAATGATCTTAAGAGAAAAGATACACACACACATCGAGATAAAACTGTGCAGCTGCCTCGACTGCTGCAGCTGAATATTTGAATTACATAATCAGTGCAAACATGGCCGACAGCTACAGACTGAGAGAAACAGTGGAAAGCGAGAGACAGTCCCCCTCCTGGTGTGAATATGTCTGAACTCATGCTGAAGTTATAAACACGGAAACATTTGTGCTGTTGGTTTCAGATTGATTGATTTATGACTTGATAAAAGTGTGTAATGACCTTTAATGCAGTTTGAACTATGTACTAGTGATATAAAGTTAATATATATATTCCTCTTGTAATGATCGCTGTATAATCAGATGTTTATGAAAGCTTGTATTTAAAGACAAGGGATCATATGACTCCAGATCTTTGATTATTAATTCATTACTAATTATAAACTCTATCAGATATCTAAAGGCTGAAGTCCAAAGATCTTTTTTATTTACTGTTAACACTAAGCTGTGCCTGTCTTCATGAACTCATATTCATTATTGATCATTGGCTCAGTGTTTAACTTTGTGTCGTCCTCCCGGGTCAAATTCACCCCATCTGTCCCCCCTCTTTCCTTCCTTCCTTCCTTCCTTCCTTCCTTCCTTCCTTCCTTCCTTCCTTCCTTCCTTCTTTTCCTCCCTCCCTCCTTCTCTCTTTCCTCCCTTCATCCCCCTTTCTTACTTCCTTCTTTCCTTCCTTCATCCACCTTCCTTCTTTCCTCCCTTCATCCCCCTTTCTTACTTCCTTCTTTCCTTCCTTCATCCACCTTCCTTCCTTCTTCCTCCCTTCCTTCCATCCTTCCCCCCTCCTTTCCTTCCATCTTCCTCCCTTCCTTCCTTCTTCCTCCCTTCCATCCATCCTTCCTCCTTCCTTTCCTTCCTTTTTCCTCCCTTCCTCCCTTCCATCCTTCTTCCCTCCCTTCCTTCCATCCTTCCTCCCTCCTTTCCTTCCTTCCATCCTTCCTCCCTCCTTTCCTTCCTTCTTCCTCCCTTCCTTCCTTGACTCGAGGAATAAAAGGTGAGAGTGTGACAGCAGCAGTTAGACTGTAATCAGCTGTGTATATTGACATCAGTTTACTTTATTTATCATTATTTTATCTTAATATTTGAACATATTTTAAATCAGAGTCCCATTTATTCTTAATAATGACAATCTGAGCCTCACTCACATTGGTTTTATAATGCATGTGTAAAAGCTTTTATTTAACTTCTCTCCATGTTTTATTTTGAAGTTTCATTTGATGCAGCTTTTCAATAAACTCTGCAGCAAGCATGAATTAATCAAATCAAATTATATCGTATCAAATCAAATCAAATCAAAAACCGCAGCAAACAGAATTACTGTCACAAGCGTGTAATGAACTTTACTGTGTTTCTTTTTTTCCTGCCATGTGTTGATGGAGTTTAGAGAAACTTTGCTCTTTTGTTATCAGGCTTTAAAACAAAACTCAATCCATCTGTGTACTTTTCAGTTTTTTTCCCACTGCTTATGCTCTCTTAGTGTCCTGCTGTTACATTTCTTTATAGAAAACAATAGAAATGCACAAGAGAAACCAGCTAAAGTCTCTCAGGCTCCTAAAATGTCAGATTATAGAAAGACTTGGGTTGTGGTTGTTTCTCTATTAGAAAACAAAAGACACTTTAAGAGACTTTTAGCAGTGAATGCACTAAACAGATGTGTGTATGTTTAAATTCATCCACAGAGTCTTGTGTTTACAGCCTAATATTCATCATATATCATGTTTTATAGACGCGTTCACTACAAACTACAAGCTAGGGCCTTGTTTAGTACTAATGCAGCCCCAGGAACTGTGTGTACATCATATTTATTATCAGGGTAGATGTGTATGTATGGATATCCTATTATTTAAAGAGGAAATGTCATATATTTTAGTGATTTTTATGCTGTTATAATGCCGGCTGTCTGTGTTAAACAAGGTAAAAGTTTAACAATTTGAGGTGAACATATGTAAAAATGCTCTCTGTAAGTGAAGTTTGAAGTTTAAAGTTTGTTATTGGAGCTGGATACTGGGCCAAAGATGGTGCCAAGTCCAGTCCAGTCCTAAAAGAATATGAAAAAATAGTTTCTAGCTTCTGGTTTTACTTCAGCATTAAGCAGCCCACTAATTATGTGCAGTAGTGTTTCCTCTGTTCGGCCCACAGACTTTACATTGTGATGACATCATGGGATTTTAAATCACTTTTCTCGGCTTGAGGAACGTTTTAAATATATAAAGCCTCCATGGATCAAAAATTCATAATAGAAAGAGTCATAGTTAACCTTTTATTGCAGTTTGAAAGCTTTTTGAGGGCTGCAATACCGTGAATGACCACTGGGGAAAATCGGCTGATAGACTGAGCAGCATCACACTATCCAGCTCTTATAATACATTCATGATCTAAACTCTTGATTTGCATCTACTTTCTCCACATGATGATATCAGATTATGCCCACAAACATGTCCTTTATGTAGTTTTTGTTATTGAAAGTTGTTTCGTGGCTTGTTTGCATCGTCCGCTCACATATTTCGGATCAGATTTGTGCTTAATGTACAGATTCAGGATGTGTAGTATAGTATGGATGGATGGAGGATATAGCTAAAAAAAAGTGGATGGCATCTAAACTAACCGGGCCTGTTTCAGACACAAGCTGAACCCAGAGAGCTTTAACATGGACCCCATGAAGAGTAGCTGTTGCCTGGGTAACAGCTAATAGGGATCCAAATAAACTAAACTAAACCTGCACAAAGAGCCAGTTTAAGCAGTTTTGGGCTAACTGCAAAGGTATTCCTAGCAGAGCCACCAAAATATAATTATAAACCTGCAAATATGCGTATAATATGCCTCCTTTTTAAAAAATATTCTGCATCTGCTGAGACACAATCTGTGCTGTAGCTGAATAAACCAGATAAGAAGAAGAAGAGAGGTGGAAGAGGAGGAGGAGAGGAGGAGGAGGGGAGCAGAAATGAAAACTAAGCATGTCGGGTAGGAGGATTTGGGAATTTGGGGAAGGGATGATGGTCATCAGATTTGGGTCCAGAGCCTTTAGGGAGAGGGGGGGTGTGTATATGAATGTGTGTGTGTGTGTGTGTGGGTGGGTGGGTGGGTGGGTGGGTGTGTATTAGTATTTTTTGAGGGGGGTGGGGGTCCGGATGCAGATGACAGTAAGAGAGAGTTAGCCATCTGTCTGTAAAGAGGAGGAGGAGCTTGTCTGTGCTGTTATTCTCCATCCTCAAAACTCTCAGCCTGAGCTCAGAGAGAGGAAACAAGAACATTCGAGAACGTCGCAGCTTATTTTTCAAAGCTTGACAACGGTTTGAGAAATATCCTTTTTGTGAGACTTTACAAGCGTTTGTTAAACTCAGCTGATCCTCACTGTAGCTCTCATCCAGTCCCAACCCCCTCACAAAATACTTAATACACCCCCCCTCCCCCCCCCCACCACCCACCCACACACACACACACACACACACACACACACACTACACACACCCCCTTCAGTCCAGTCAGAGAACAAAGGGGCTGATCTGAGGATTAGGTCTGTAGACAGCAGGTCCTCTGCATGCTGGGACACACGCTACCTACCTGTTCCTCCAGAGGCAGAGACACAAAATATATCACACATTGTTTTTAGACATGGAATGAAAAAGCTGTTTATTATTAGGAATTAACTTGTATGTATTATATAAGAGACGATAAATGGGGAAAAAAGGAGGTTAATTATATAAAGAAATATGATTAATTAATGTATAGTGGAGAAGAGGTAGGCATGAGTGTTTTTTTAAGAGTTATAGTTTTAAGTTTTAAGAGTATTAGTTTCACTGTGTTTTATTCTTTTTCATTTAATTTCTGATATTTAAATAGTTTATGGAGTTTTCAATGATAACAGTAAATTCAGTAGATGCAGGGTAGGTGATACAGGTATTGGTTGTTTCGTAGACATTGTGAATGGAAAAGAGTAACATTAAATAATCAGAAATAAAAATAAAAGTGCAGATAAATCTAAAACAAACATTTATAGAAGTGAGAAATTCAGTTCATAAGATCATTAAAAGGTCTGATAAGGACTTTTATTGTGGCGGTTTATATTTCTCTGACTCAAATAAACCAATAAACCAAAAAGCTAGTTAGCTAAAGAATTGAATAATGCTGCACACCTTTTAGTCATGAAGCCACCAAAGAGACAAGAAGCAGCGGGGGTGTCGAATCTTTTTAAGTAGGAAAAAAAGGAGGAACTGTGTCGGATTTGTAAAAGATGTAAAGTGGCTTAAAAATGGGGAAGAAGTTGAGTTTTTAAATACTTTCACAATGTCTGATTAGAAAAGTAACAACTCCAACTTCATAAGACCACTGTGGAGAGTTTAATGTGTAAAAGTGACCAGGGTGTTTATTCAGACTTCACGCTGACATTCTAGTTTAACACCATTAAAAGGTCTGATAAGGACTTTTATTGGGATTTGCTGTTTTCCTTTATTATTTTATTTTGGAAAAGAGGAAGAAGGAAGGAAAGGAGGAAAGGAAAGAAGGAAGGGAGGAAAGGAAAGAAGTAAGGGAGGTAAGAAAGAAAGGAAGGAAGAAAGGAAGGAAGGACAGAGCTGAGGAAAGAAGGAAGGAAGGTAGGGGGAGGAAAGAAGGAAGGAGGGAGGAAGGAGGGAGGAAAGGAAGAAGGAAGGAGGGAAGGGAGGAAAGGAAGGGAGGTAGGAAAGGAAGGAAGGACAGAGGAAAGAAGGAAGGAAGGAAGGTAGGGGGGAGGAAAGAAGGAAGGGAGGAAAGGAGGAAAGGAGGGAGGAAGGAAGGAAGGACAGAGGAAAGAAGGAAGGAAGGAAGGTAGGGGGAGGAAAGGAGGAAAGGAGGGAGGAAGGAAGGACAGAGGAAAGAAGGAAGGAGGGAGGGAGGAAGGAAGGGAGGAAGAAGGAGGGAAGGAAAGGAGGGAGGAAAGGAAAGAAGGAAGGGAGGTAGGAAAGGAAAGAAGGAAGGGAGGTAGGAAAGGAAAGAAGGAAGGACAGAGGAAAGAAGGAAGGAAGGTAGGGGGGAGGAAAGAAGGTAGGGGGAGGAAGAACGGGAGGAAAGGAAGGAAAGAAGGAAGGTAGGTAGGAAAGGAAGGAAGGGAAGAAAGAGAAAGGAAGGAAAGAAAGAGAGAAGGAGGGAGGAAGGACGGAAGAAAAGAAAAAGAATGAAAGAAAAAAAAGAAGGAAGAAAGGGTCACAACACAAAGGTTCAGTAGGAAAAAAAGGGAGGAACTGTGTCGGATTTTTGAAAGATGTGAAGTGGCTTAAAAATGGGGAAGAAGTTTCATAATGTCTGACTTGGTTAATTTTATACAGTATTATACAATGGTTGTGAGTCTGTTAAATACGGTTAAAGCATACAGTAGTTCTTCTGTTGTGTTGCAGTGAAGCCACCAGATGTCAGCACTTCTGTCTTCTCTTCTATTCTTTATTATTATTTTCACATTATTAAAGGTTTCCAAAAATTGCACCATTATCTGAACATGAAGCTCAGGTGATGCATAGGTGTTGTTCATGGTGTTAGCAGGGCTACTCTCACTATACGTTCATTGAGCAGCTCACTCACCCCAAGACAAGGAAAGATGATGTGATGGGCGGTGTTGTATTTTTATATCAACATTCAGACACAAGCTGCTCAGTCATGGTGCAGAAATAAAAAATCTCAATTTAAGCACTGATTGACTCCTAAAGGTGTTCTTATTTGATGTAGGTGAAGGTTGCAAGAGGTGGGAGTCGTTTATAAGAGGAGAAAAGGTTAAAATAAATTTAAAAAATGTCTACCCATGATCCTTTGCAGCAGCATTTTGAATGCAGCCTTCATTCCTGGGCGTGTCCAGCACTGAATTCATGATTTCTCTGTTCATTTGTGATTATTAGTGACATCCAGTGACATTTATGTGGTTTCTTTTTGCTGATATGTTATTTAAAAATAATAATTGAGATTGAGTATGTATATTTATATTTCTATATTTTGTTTTATTGTGTCTCCTCCAGATGTCTCTGCTCGGCTTGGACCTCTTATCTGCCTTAGTGACGAGGTTACAGGAGAGATTCAGGGCTCAGGTGGGAACAGGTAAGACTCAGCTGTTTCATCAAGTCTCTACTGTGATATATAACTATAATAATAATAATAATATAACTATAATAATAATTTCTAATCTAAGATGATTGTAACTCATAAAACCTGATATTTCTGACCCTCACCATTAATCTATCTTTATTTATACAGCACCAAACACAACAGAACTAGGTACATTTCACATAGAGCAGGTCTAGACTGTCTTTTTTGACTGTTCCCTTCTTTCCTCCCTTCCTTCCTTCCATCTGTCCTTCCTCCCTCCCTCCCTCCTTCTCTCTTTCTTTCCTTCCTCTCTCTTTCCTCCCTTCCTTCCTTTTCTTCCTCCTTTTCTCTTTCTTTCCCCCTTCCTTCTTTCCTCTGTCCTTCTTTCCTTTCTTCCCTCCTCCCTTCCTCTTTTCCATTCTCCCTCCCTCCCTCCTACCTTCCTTCCTCCCTCCTTTCCTTCTTTCTTCTTCCCTTCATCCTTCTTTTCTCCCTCCCTCCTACCTTCTTTCCTTCCTTCTTTCCTCCATCCTTCATTCCTCCTTTCTTTCCTCCCTTCCTTCCTTCCACTCTCCTTTCCTTCCTTTCTTCCTTCCTTCCCTCCATCCTTCCTTCCCTCCATCCTTCCTTCCCTCCATCCTTCCT
This sequence comes from Scomber colias, assembly GCA_021039105.1. NCBI lineage: Eukaryota > Metazoa > Chordata > Actinopteri > Scombriformes > Scombridae > Scomber > Scomber colias. Next base: position 127,615 of record JAJDFG010000177.1, read on the forward strand.
CCCTCCCTTTCCTTCCTTACTCCCTCCCTTCCCTCCCTCCCTCCCTCCTTCCTACCTTCTTTCCTCCATCCTTCCTTCCTTCCTTCCTTCCTTCCTTCCTTCCTTGACTCGAGGACAACAGGAAGGTTAAACAGACCCAACCTTCACATTCATGATAGTTTACTTGCCATTTTATTTATTTCAATGATTCAACTATTAAAAATAATAGAAACATTGTTCAATTTAAAGCTTTAAATGGAGCTTTTGTGAAGTGAAATCTTACAGGATCACTCACAGCTCACTCACACATTCTCCTTTCTTTCTTTTCCTGTTAAAATACTATAATCTGCCTCCTCTCAGTCAGCTGGTATCACTGGTTTTAGGAGTATGCCTCTCTTCAATGATCTACATTTAAATACTTGAACATCTGGATTCTTTTGTTTGTGGACTTTCTTTCATTCTCACCTTCCTGATTGTTGATCATTCCCGCCTTTCACCTCGTTGATGCTTAATTAGAATAAGAATAAATCACTTTATACTTCAGCTTTATCCTCTTGATACTTCACATGTTTCTGTAGAAGCTTGAATGTGTGACTGCCCTAAAAGGTTAGATACAGAAATGAAGATGATTTAGATACAGATTGGGTTTTTGTGACTTATTTATTTTAAAAGTATTTTTTTGATTTTTAAATAGTTTAACAACCGAACACTGTATCTTAAGCCCAGCTCAGCACTTATAATGTAGTTTTTACCTCCTTGTTTCCTCCTTTTTAAATTTCCTCTCACTGTATTTAAGAATATTTCATCCTCTCGTGTTCTTGTTCTCCTCCAGTTCTGCCCAGCCTTATCGATCGATTGGGAGATGCCAAAGACCAAGTGAGAGAACAAGACCAAACCCTGCTGCTAAAGATCATGGAGCAAGCCGCACACACCACAGGTACACACACAACACACACACATATACACACACACACACACACACACACACATACACACTATGCTTATTCTGAATAAAGTGAGGTTTTCTTTCCATGATTTCAACACACAGCTTGATTTAATTCTTTCCATGTGGAGCTCATATGTTTCTCTCTGTGTGCTCTAATAACAACTAGAACAACACAATATACACAAATACACACACTCACTGTTCAAAATCACCTTAACCCTCCTGTCATCCTCCCCGGGTCAAATTGACCCCGTCTGTTTTGACTGTTCCTTCGGTCCTTCCTTCTTCCCTCTTTCTTAAATTTTTCCTTCCTTCTTCCCCTTCCTCACCTCGTTCTTTTGCTCCTTCCTTCCCTCCTTCCGTCCTTCCTTCCTTCCTTCCGTCCTTCCTTCCTCCCTCCCTCCTTACTCCTTTCTTTCGTTCCTTCCTTCCTCTTTTCATCCTTACTCCTTTCCTTCCTTCCTTCCTCCCTTCCTTCCCTCTCCTCCCCTTCCTTCTCTCCTAAATTCCTTACTCCTTTCCTTCCTTCCTTCCTTCCTTCCTCTTTTCATCCTTACTCCTTTCCTTCCTTCCTCCCCTCCCTTCCTTCCTTCCTCCCTTCCTTCTCTCCTAAATTCCTTACTCCTTTCCTTCCTTCCTTCCTTCCTTCCTTCCTTCCTTCCTTCCTTCCTTCCTTCCTTGCTTCCTTCCTTCCTTCCTTTCTTCTTACTCCCTCCCTTCCTTGACTTGAGGACAACAGGAGGGTTAAATTCTATATGTGGCTCAAAAGCTTTGACTTTAACTCAGCTCAGCAGCTAAAATACAGTTTCAACAAAAGGATCAAATTGACTTTTAAACAGCATATTCCTTTAAATACCTGTTTTATAGTTATTTATTGATGCAATTTAGAGTTAATTCAGATAGTTGGAAGTGAAGTAGCTGAGTAGACTAACTGTCTGGTGTCATGTAAACTGTGTCCATGAATAATTTATTACGACTAGAATAAAACACATGTTCATGCTCCGGTTAAAAAATAAAGTGTGTGTGTGTGTGTGTGTTGTTGTTTCAGTACGTTTGGGACCGGATGCTGGGAGGCTTCAAACATAAGAACAACAGGACCAGAGAAGGAGTGTGCCTTTGCCTCATCGCCACACTGAGCACGTGAGCTTGAACCTTCATATTTCAGCTATAATGGTTGTTAGATAGTGGTTAAACTGGAGAAATGACTTATTTTACATTTCATTTCATGTTATATGTACAAATTTCATCAGATGTGGAAAAAAAACTTAGCTTTAACTCCTTACATACGGTTTATATTCTGACCTATTACAGTATTTCCTCATTATTAGTCTAATCACTCATAAACTTTTTAATCAATTACAGATAAAATTAATTATAAATCCTTAATAAAGCTTTTAGTGAGCAGTTTATTCTTTTAGTTTTTATGCTTTTTTGTTCAGAAAGACTATATAAATATCCTTTTGTTACATAAAACAGAGGATCAAACTGATTTCAGTGAATTTGATATAAAATGTGAAGAATCCAACAATATATTTGAATGTTTTTAAAGAAATATGGGTCAAACTGGATTATTATATTCTTAGGTTTTTGTATATTCTGGGTAACATTAAGAAAAGTAATCAAATTTAAGACTAAAAGAAATAAAAAGTATAGAATAAAAGTGTTCAAATATGACCCTGGACAGTATGTTTGGGTTAATTTTAGTATAATATACTATATATATATCTATTGTTCTTTTCTTTCCATTTCAAATATATCAGTATTTTTCAACGTTTACATCTCTTTTCTCTTCTCTGATTTACTTCCATCCTCTTCCTCCAGGTACGGAGCTCAAGGCCTGACTCTCAGTAAAATTGTCCCCCCACATATGTAACCTCCTGGGAGACCCAACGAGTCAGGTACGCACAGTCACTTTGCTTTTTCCTCCAGTCTGTCATTATTAATCATCTGTCAGTAAGGAAATGCATATATCTAGATACAGCATTTTATTTTCAAATTGCTATATTTTGAAATTAAAGGTAGATAAAGTCTGTTGGCATATATCAGCATACATGATTTTAAATATTTTCAGTATCCTATAAGTATAATATAATCATTTAAAGTCAGTCCTGTAGGATTATAATATTATTAAACTCCTATAAGAGTACAAGATTTAGGAACTTTAGGTCATTTTGGACTTCAAGAATTCAAGGATTTAACTTTTCATTCAGCCATGTAGGTTAATAACAGCGTGAAATACATTCAGATCAATATATACACTTACACATATATTAATATACATATAAACATATACTACATATCTATATACATGCATATACACAAATAAAGGACATCGTCAGGTCATTTTATGGTTCGACTGAGAAACTTTGATTTATGAATTATCTGTGATGTCAGTAAGGAATTGTGTGTGTATATGTATATCTAGATGTAGCATATTATTTGAGAAATTAAGGGTACATTAAGTCAATTAATCATTTGCATACATGATTTTTAATGAGACAAACAAACCTATAATCATTTATAGTCAGTCCTATATGATTATAATAATATCAAACTCCTATAAGAGTGTGAATCTTATTGTATTTATACCATAATCAAGTAGATTTTCTAATTCTAAATTCATTATGTAATCATATAGGACTTTTTAACGCTCTTAAACATCAAATACATTCATCTCAAATCCCTTTTTCCTGCATCTAACATCATCAGCTATGTGACGAGGATGCTTGTTTACAGTCTTCTCAGTGGAACAATAGATGAATTAATTGATTCATCTGTCGTTTTGAACATTTATCAAGTCAAATCTGATCTCTCTGATTAAAACCTCCCAGCTGTGAGGATTTGCTCGCTGTTTTTTTTTTTTTTTTTTTTATCGCTGTAAATTGAATATCTAGGAGCGTTTCAGTTTATCTGGTGAGAGGTAATTTTCCTTTCAAGCTCAGACACAAAAGAGGGCAGCAGACTACTGTTGTGCTCTCACTCCTCGCTTTGCCCCCTGCTGGTTGAACGAAGTAACGCACCTTCAGGACAATAATATGCCATGAGAGATTGATATTTGATGCAGGAGGATCATAAATCAGTTGAATTAAGAGTCACACACTCATTGAATTATGTGCAAAGGATAGAATAGGAAGCTGCTCAATGAGTCAGTAAATATAAAGAAAAGATTTAAAGAGAGAGATGAAGGATTTAATGTTGTGTTGTGGTCCATCAGGTGCGTGACGGAGCCATGAGCTCCTTGGTGGAGATCTACAGACATGTGGGTGAGAGGGTGAGGATGGATCTCAGCAAGAAGGGCCTGCCACAGTCACGGTACGATGTCAGGATGCTGCCAACCTGTCGCTACACACAATCACCTCCACCTTTAATTCTCTTCTGCTCTTTTTTTAAAATGGATTTTATTTCAGTTTTTTGCTCCATTTTTCACTCACTATTACACACAAACACACACACACACACACACACACACACACACACACACACACACACACACACACACACACACACACACACACACACACACACACTAGTTTACATAGATCAGGTGCTTCCTTTCATGTTCAGACACAAAGACACACATGGTTCTCCCCCTTGTGGTAGAATTAAGTATTGCAGCTTCCGATTATGATTTGTTTCCAGAGCCATATTACACACTCATTATAGGCAGGTTTAACCCTCCTGTTGTCCTTAGGTCGAGGAAGGAAGGAAGGAAGGAAGGAAGGAAGGAAGGAAGGAAAGAAAGGGAATAAGGAGGAAAGGAGTAAGGAGGCTGGGAGGGAGGAAAGGAGGAAGGAAGGTAGGGAGGAAGGAAGGAAGGAAAGGAGTAAGGAGGGAGGGAGGAAGAAAAGAAGCAAGGAAAGATGGAAGGAAGTGAGGAAAGAAGTACAGAGGGAGGGGAAGAACAAAGGAAAAATTTAAGAAAGGAAGGAAGTATTTTATTTTATTTAGCTGTCATGTCAGACCTTTAACACACATGTTGCTCATGTAGTTTTATTGGTGTTGTGTGCAAATGAACACAACATGTAAACAAAGCTCAGCTGCTAATCATCCAGTCTGTGATTAGATCCAGTGCTGCTCACACATTTCTTTACTTTAGTGCACTTTGCCACATCCAAACCTTTTATAAAACTCAGAGTGTAAATGCGTTATGATTTTATAAGCATGTATTTAATCTAGTTTTATACTGTAATACAGAATATTTAATCTTATAGTTGTCTAGATTGAGCTCGTTCTCTATGAACATTGCTGAGGTTTTAAACGTCATACTCACCTCCAGACTGTTATTTTATGGCTCTTTATTTGATATATTTGATATAAGCAGATTTTTCTAAACAGTAAATCTGATTTAAAAGTCATCTTCATGGTTTGAGGGTTGATTATTTTAAACAGAGTGTCAGGATTCATCACAACACACTTTTTTTTCTTTTTTCTTTTTTTAAAACTGGACCATATGTCTCTGTGCTCCTCCATCACCCTTCTCTCTTTCTCTCTTTCTCTCTCGCTCTCTCCCCTCTCTCTCTTGGCTCGCTCTCTCCTCTCTCTCTCTCTCTCTCTCCTCTCTCCTCTCTCTCTCTCTCTCTCTCTCTCTCTCTCTCTCTCTCTTTCTCCTCTCTCTCTCTCTCTCTCTCTCTCTCTCTCTCTCTTCTCTCTCTCTCTCTCCTCTCTCTCTCTCTCTCTCTCCTCCCCTCTCTCTCTCTCTCTCTCTCTCTCTCTCTCTCTCTCTCTTTCTCTCTCTCTCTCTCAGTGCCAGTTAGTCCTCTGTGTGACAGTTTTGGACGTCGTCTGTTGCACTGAGAGCTGCTCACCTCAGATATGATGAAGGTCCTTTTTAAAGAGACCTTTTTTTGCTTGCTCTCTGTCACTTTTTACATGATTTTCCTTTTCTTATTTTTATTGTTTACCCTCTATACAACCTCCTATAAAGATGTTTTTATTATATTTTTAAACAAACAAAACATTGCCTTTATGTATAACATTGTTACAAGAAATACAACAGGGCCCCTTTAAAATGTCAATGCTGTCAGGTCAAAAAGTGTCAATTCTCTATATATACAGTTTCTCCTTTTTATACATATAATGCATAATGTATAAAATACTCATGGTGGCCAATAACATACAAGGATGTCCACAAATATACAGATTCAAGATGCAAAAAGAGGCAAATACCAATTCATTATTCTTGTATTCAGAGTTTTTGAAGTTGTCCAATATATTGATGTAATATTTAGTCTTTTTTATAGGATGTGATGCTCATTAAATTACTCTTCCAGTATTTGAGGACTAGTCTAAACTTCTAAACAACATTATTCTTCTTCTACAGATTTTTGTTCTAATTATTTCTTGTCCCCTTGTTTTCCTTTTTACAGGTTGAATGTAATCTTCAGCAAATTCGATGAAGTCCAAAGATCGGGGAACATGATCTCATCCTCTGGCTCAGGTCAGTGCTCCTCCCGTCCCGTGTGCTTTTATTTCAGCTCGTTGGCTCAGCGTCTGTTTGCTTCCTGACTTCAACTATCACCTTAGTCTTTGCTTTCGGCTTGTTGACTCATGATATACGACATACACTCACCTGCAAGAGCACTGCTGTTTTGCTCTGAAGTGGGTTATTAGGACTGGAAAGAAGTCGCTGGATTGTTTTTTTCCATTTTTAGATATACTGTGAATATTAAGGTTTAAGTATAAAATGATATATGTAGTCGTCTTCATTCTGGCATTCATTTCCATCTATGTACGTCAGCTTTCCTTTAAGACTATATTTTCCATCTTGAGTGTGTATGTGTGTGTGTGTGTGTGCGTGTGCTGCTATGTGTAGGAAGAAAGGAGGAGGAGGAGTGATGGGAGGATGGGGGGGGGGTTGCAGGCCAGACGGACGGCCTGGGGCTAGAGTAGATGAGTTTTCTCCACAGGAGGTGTAGAGCTTTCCAACGTCCCTCTGCGGACCCACAATCCAAAAAACAGCCAGTGGCATCACTCTAATCTGCACAAATCTATTAAAACAGAAGAGACAGAGTCATAAAATGGCAGCAAAGGACAAATCTGTGTTCTTATATTTGTTTACTTATGCATTTACAGGAGGGGAGACCACTCACTGAGCTCCAATAGATAACAAGTCAGCTTTTAAAGACAGACTGTAAATTTCCCCAAACAGCTACGACTCCACAGGAATCCTCATGAGGGTTTCAGCAGCCAAAAGAAAGCTTCATTAATGACGCAGTTCACACTCGAAACAGAGAAATATGTGCAGGGAAAGTAAACTGATTAATTATAAATGAAACCATCGTTTTCTGTCATTTGATCGTGTGCCACACCTGCCTGCATGGATGATGAGGAAGGAAGAAGGAAGGAAAGGAGGGAGAAAGGAAGGAAGGCAGGAAGGAAGGAAGGGGGGAAGAAGGAAAGGAAGGAAGGAAAGAAGGGAGGAAGGAAGGAAAGAAGGAAGGGAGGAAGGAAGGTAGGAGGGAGGGAGGGAGAAAGGAAAAGAGGAAGGGAGGAAAAAGGAAGGAGGGAAGGAAGGGAGGAAAGGAAAGGAAGGAAGGACGGAGGAAAGAAGGAAGGAGGGAGGGAGGAAAGAAGGGAGGGAGGAAGGACAAAGGAAAGAAGGGAGGGAGGAAGGAAGGAAAGAAGGGGGATGGAGGAAGGAAAAAGGAATGGTGGAAAGAGAGAGGAATGGAAAAAAGAGAGAAGGAGGGAGGAAGGAAGGAAGGAAGGAAGGAAGGAACAGTCAAAACAGATGGGGTCAATTTGACCCGGGAGGACGACAGGAGGGTTAAAGACAGTCTGCAGATTTCCCCAAACAGATACCACTCCACAGGAATCCTCATGAGGGGTTCAGCAGCCAAAAGAAAGCTTCATTAATGACGCAGTTCACACTCGAAACAGAGAAATATGTGCAGGGAAAGTAAACTGATTAATTATAAATGAAACTCAGTTATTGAATTGTGTGCCATACCTGCTTGCATGGATGATGGGGAAAGTTTTGACCTCAATAAAGCAGCATCATTTCAGCTGCATTCAGATTTTTATGTAAACAAGCTTTTTCTGCTGGCTCATGCTGCACCTCCTGCAGCTCTCTGCTATTTTTACCCAATGCTTATTTTCATTATGTCATGTTTTGTTGACTCCTATTCACACCAGCATTAATGAGAACTGCACATACTTTTACAAACATGAGGATTTAAAGTTTTAAAAATGTGCACAATGATCTCTGTGAAAGACAAATTGCGTCATGTTTTTTCTGTGAGAATAAAAGCCTGCGTTGTAAGACATGTGGGCGTTCACCAGGCAGGAAGGGTTTAACAAAAGATGATATCATGTTGCATTGTGGGAATTGTAGAATCCAGTTTTATCGACCCAGTTTGGAGATTAAAGGTTTTGAATATCTCAAACTGTGCAGCTCAGATTTTGACCTGTTTTTAAAAATGTGTCTCTCTCACACATCCTCCAACTTTGAGGCTAGTTCACAACTAAATAACTGGAGCAACTCAATGTGCGTCACATAAAAACAAAATAATAAACAGTAAAAATTGGAAACATTAAACCTTTTCTTCCTCTCAGAGCCATAACTCATCATACACATCTTGTTAGGTTCAGCCTGATTCTAAGTATCTTATATAAACATCCATAAATACATTTGACGTCAGCTTAATAAAAGATGCTCCACTTAACTGCAGATTTAGTCTTTTTGAGTTTCCTACTGTGTCAATAATCCTCTGATAGATTTCTGTATATTCTAAACTACTAATAGTTAATTCAGTCTGACTTCATGATGCTCTGATCTGGCTTTTCTAAGCAAATGTAAACAAATATATGCTAAAGAGACGGAGCTCAGGTGTGGCTCACAGCTGTCTCACATTGACTCCATCAAACATTACCTCCTGACTTTACCCCAAAGGCATTACAGGAACAGCACAGCAGTCCTAAAACTTAGCACTGTTTTATATCTAATAAAAGACTAAAGAATAACAGTGGCAAAGTCCTTTTAAATCAGGGTTGTCAAACTCAGCCCAATTTGATCTTAAGTGGGCCGGACCATTTAAATCACTTCATAATAACCTACAAGTAACATATAATATATATAATATGTAATATAAGTCTATTATAATAAACTGTCTACATACAAAACAGATGAACAGTCTGTCTGTCAATTTCAACAATGTTATGTCTGAGTTTTTTTCAGATTAGTTTGCACAGAAGCTGCTGATTGATGTTCAATATATGAATGTTTTAAATATGACCACAGTATGCATTCATTGTCTTTTTAGAAAATAGTATTCTGGTTCTGCAATTTTCATCCAGTGGGCCAGATTGGACCCTTTTAATGGGCTGAATCTGGTCATAGGGCCATATGTTTGACACCCCTGCTTTAAATTATCGTGGATCAGTTTGCTTGTGGACATTCAGGGGGAAAAAACTGAGGTTGCTCAAAACAAAAATGATTCAAAACAGATTTAAAACATGTACAGTATAACTCACATTCAACTCGATGGCCTTTCTGAATAGCCCACTTTATTCAGAAAATATAAATATATGGCATATCAGGCTAAGACATGTTAAATGACACTGCTAAAATGTATGTAAAGGGTTTAAAGAATTCAATTTTTCCACATAATCAGAGTAAAGTAGCCTTACAACAGTATCCAGTGTTGTCTTATAGATTGTATAAGACATAAGAGTTTGTCAATCATGCTTTATTTCATGATATTGACTCTTATTACTTCTTAAAAATCCAATTTTACTGTGTAGGAGATATGAAGCAGCTCTTTATATGAGTCTTAATGTATGAAGATGGATGTTTTAGCTGTTCAGTCGCTCTCAGTAACTTCCATTTGTTTTTATTTTATCTTGTGCAGAGCTGCTGAGAGTTTATTGGGAAAGAGAAACAATCAAACATGAGTCATTCTCACAGTTATTAAACAGTCTAGCATCATATTCATCATGTTCAGCCTCTCAGACTTCACTTTGCTCTTTCACACTGGCGCTAAAACTGATTTCACGACAGCAGATGACGACTGGTTTTAATTTGAACCCGTCTGCCTCACAGCTGAGAAGAACGTGTGGTGTTAATGTGGACGGAGAATGAGCTGCGCTGTTAAATGCTCCCTCAGGTTAGATTGACAGTTGTGCTAACAGCCTCAAAATAAACTCACAAGCTCAGATACATTTCACAGTGTACAGTAGAGAGAGATACGAGCACTGGTGGAGGAGGCGTTATGCACAGTAGAAGTCTTGAGTCAAGTCCAGTCAGGTTTATTTGTTTTGCCTAATTTTATAAATCTCAACTTTGCCTCAGGGGGGTTTAAAGTGTGTACAGCAATACAACATATTCTGTCCGTAGAGCCTCGGTTCAAATAAAGATAAGCTCCATAAAATCAAGGAGAAAGTGTAAGAAACCTCAGGAAGAGCAACAGAGGAAGGATCCTTCTCCCAGGACAGATAGAAGAGAAATGACAGAATAAAGCATTGAACAAGAAATTTAGGATGATGGGTGGTTTCCAGATGCCACCAGAACAGAAGAGAGAAGGATAAAGACATCATTCAAAGAGAGTTTAAGAGACATGAGGTGAGGCTGAACTCCTGCAGGATGGAGAACCAGATGCAAAACCCCCTTAAGAAGGGAAGCAGAGCGGTTCCAGGATCGGTGGTGGTCCTGTAAGAGATGCCCGATAGACAAGAGAGGACAGGAGGAAAATAGGGAAACACTGCTCGGATGCAAGGTTAGAGAGATGCAATGATGTTATCAGAGCAGTTATAGTTGGAATAATCAATAATCTCATCGACTGGACAGCACTTAGTAAATTCATTGAGACTGAAACTGGGCTACAATGCAGTACGAGGTCCTGAAGTACTCAATTAAAGGCAAGTAATTGTAGGTTAAGGCAAAAAGATGAGTTTTAGGTTCCTAATTAAAGGACTCAAGAGACTCAGATTGTCCGACATCAGCAGGTTATACCAGAAGAACGCGGCCCGATGGGAAAGTGGAGAGCTCAAGATTAACCCTCCTGTTGTCCTCGAGTCAAGGGAGGAAGAAAGAAGGAAGGAAGTTAGGAAGGAAGGAGGAAGGAACGGGGGGAAAGGAAAAAAGAAAGGGAGAAAGGAAAAGAGGAAGGACGGAAAGAAGGAAGGGGTGAAGGTAGGGGGAGGGAAGGAAGGAAAGAAGGAAGGAGGGAGGGAGTCAGAAAGGAAAAGAGGAAGTGAGGAAGGAAGGAAAGAAGGACAGAGGAAGGAAGGAAGCTAGGAAGAAGGACAGAGGAAAGAAGGAAGGGGTGAAGGTAGGGGGGAGGGAAGGTAAGAAGGAGGGAGGGAGGGAAAGAAGGAGGGAGGGAGGAAGGAAGGAAGGAAGGAAAGAAGGACAGATGAAAGAAAGAAGGGAGGAAGATAGGAAGGAGGGAAGGAATGAAAGAAGGAGAGAAGGAGGGAGGGAGGGAGGAAGGACAGGTGGAAGGAAGGAAGGGAGGAAAGAAGGAACAGTCAAAACAGACGGGGTCAATTTGACCCAGGAGGACGACACGAAGGTTAAATGTAAGGTTTTAAAGGAGATCAGACCGGTATGATGGGGAACATTTAGGTTTTATAAGTCAGCAGAATCACCTTAGAGTCTCTGCATCAACCATGAACAGGGAAGACTGAATTCTAGCTGGATGTTATATGTAAGTGGGGAAAAATGTGGCATACTTTGTGATTTTTCTTTGATGTGCTTATCAAAGGAGAGGCAGTGATATTCTTGGCTGCCACACTTTTGTGAACTCACATCGAGCGTTACTGTTACTGTCTAGCAGGTTCATCTACCAGCATCTCACTTTTATCCCAATTTACAAGCAAGAAATTGAGTCACATCCAATCCACTGTCACAGCAGCCATGCAGTTCACTCATTTAGTAATTAGAGTATGGTCATCATCTCTTATAAGCACATAGAGCTGAGTATCATCTGCATAGCGACGGACATTTATTCCATTACTTTGTATAATTTGGCCAAGACGTTAAATATAAAGAGAGAAACACAGAAGACTAAGAATGGAGGTATTACTAACTTAGATGTAATATTATTATAGATAAGTAGTGCAGAGTTAGAGTTGAATGTTACACTATAGGCGCTTTTCCACTACACAGTTCCAGCACAACACGGCTCAACTCGACTCGGTTCCAGGAACAATCATTTCCATTACTATAGTTCCGCCTCAATGTGGGCGGAGTTATCATAGCACGGCTCTGCGAAACTGCCGTGACTTCGTTTTATACGCGACACTAACACATAAACAATGGAGGACATGGAGGCGATGGTGTACTTGCTGCTGTATGTGGCTTTCTGTCACTCACAAAGCAAGAAAACTGAGCCGAAACGATGTAACACTGTTGCCGGTATTTAAAAATGGCGGGTTTGATTCTTGTGTTGGACGGCTCATGACTCTTCCAGTGACGACTCTTCTGACCAATCAGAGTAGTATCGGCTCGCTTGGAACCTCAGCAGAGCAGGTACTAAAAAAGTAGCAGGTACCAGGTACTATCCCTAGTGGAAACGCAAAAAAAAAAAAACGAGTCGAGTCGAGCTGGAACTGTGTAGTGGAAAAGCGCCATATATGTCCAAATGTATGTGAGTATCTACATATTCATATACTATCTGCTTGTGTGGCTTTCATTGTGAGAGTTTTAGTAAGAATCAAACCTTTTCAGATAAATTGGGCTTAAACCAAGAAAGAGATAGGTTAGAGTTAGAGTTTAATGTTATACTATATGTCCAAATGTATGTGGACATCTATTATATGCATGTATTGTCTGACTTCCAACTTATTTTGCCTGGGTCTTTAATTGTGACCATTTTAGTAAGAAACACAAACCTATACGTTATAGTCTAGTCATCACAGTTGTAATATATGTACGGAAATACTTATTAGAGAAAGATGGAGGCAAAGGAATAGGAATAGGGAAAGGAAAGGAAAGGAAAGGAGGAGGAGAGTGAGAGTTAGGGGGAAGAGAGCAGAGAGACTGTCGAGGGATAGAGATCGAAGGGAGGGAGGGAGGGAGAGCAAAACAAAGCAGCCATTTCTGAAGCACCACTGAGAGGTAAACAGTGGGTGAGAGATATAGGACAGAGAGAGAGAGAGATAGAGAGAGAGGGAGAGAGAGAGAGAGAGAGAGCTCTGAGCTATCAGCTGTGTGGCAGCTTTTCCTCTCGAGCTTCAGCGTTCAGGGCGGCTTTGCACCATGACGGCAGGAGAAGGTAAGACTGGGAATAAAATGAGTTTCCTCTTTGCTAAGGTTAGATAAGACATGTATGGTAGAGATAGAGATGTGAATGGTAGGTAGGTCATGACTGTGCGTGTTTGTGCATGTGGAGGGATGATGGAGCACTGTTCGATAACTCTTTGATGTATTTTTTTTTGGTGCTGCAAACTAACTCAGTCCTGTTAGATGAAATAAAGCTTCTGTACTTTCTCAGTAACGCCTCAAGTCATCTGAAACTCAATCGCTCTCAAGTGCATTCACTAAATTCTGTTGGTGGTTGTTATTTTTGTGATATTGCATCAGCATTATTTCCTGCAGAGCAGTGAAATGTTATATTTCATGCCTCTCGTTTGTCATGTCATTCAGTCTCTTCTCTCGCTCGCCTGACACATCCCAACATTATTATTTTTTCCTCCCATCTATTGTTTTATCTCACTTCTTATGTAATCCATTCAATCCCACGCTTCATTCATGTAACCTGGTTCATTTTAGATTACTTGTCGTTCAGTTATATTGGAATATTTAACTTCCAAAACTATCATATCACGTTAAAGTGGTAGGGTTAGTTAAGTATTGAGTTTTACAATTACAATGCATTATATAATATCTCATTAGAAACTGACTTTTGTGAACTTTCTGTAAGTAATGCAGGGTCAGATTATTCTTATTTAGTCACGTTTAATTAGACCAAAAAGTCAAAGCAGTGGTGAGGTTTGTAGAAAATGATATTTCTACCTGTCTCTCCAGCTCGTTCTGGGCTCATTTTAAATTTAAATGAGACATCAATAATAGAAACTCACATCCTTGCCTGCTGAGTTTGTTGTAATGAAGCTTTTTCAGATTATTCTTGCATTGAATTCCTCTCATTAAAGAAAAAAAAGTATATATAGAAGTACCTCATTGAGTGCTGATCAGAGTCTTCATTGAATTATTCATTAACGCTGATGTCAGTAAGTATATAAGGGAGTAAAAGTGTTGCTTTCTGGATTCGTATCTTCTTTACTGACCACAAAGAATCTTCCAAAGAAGGATGGACACTTTCTATTTTGCACACAGCAATACTTCATGAGGGCCTGCAAGTAATTATTATTTTAATAATTGATTAATCTGTCGTTTCATGTATAAAAAGTTGTTAGAAAATGGTGAAAAAGTTGTTTTACACAGCTTAAGATGCAACCTGAAGTGTCCCAACCAACAGATGACTAATAAAACCAGAAAAAAAGATTAAAAGCTGGAGCAGTTTTTCTTAAAATGATCGAAATAGTTTAGCCATTTAATTTAATCTGTCCTGCATTGTTTGAGAAGCTGCATGTAAAGCTCAGTGCTACAAAGGTTTGTGATGGCATCCAGTCATATTACAACAACAATAACCACCATCCGATGCAATGCACTGTTTGAGTTCCTTGTGTAGTGGCATTTGGGAATTCAGAGGTCTCACTCTCCATCTCAAACAATCGCCTCAATTATCCTCCAACAATAGAAACGCTTCTCACTGGTAACTTAAACTGACTTCTTCTCTTACTGTCTGTGCTGTTATGTCTCCGCGGTGGGTGGCTGGATGGGTGGGTGGGTGAGGGGGTCAGTCTGGGTCCGTAGGCTTTTATTTATAGCAGATCGATGCATAATGCAAAGTAAAGTTTGGAACAGAGCTGGTATTTATAACCACAGAGGAGACACAGCGTCTTGAAAATGTTGAATGTGGGCGGATTGTTGTCGCCACGGTAGCCAATGACTTCTCAGTTTTTATTCAACGCAATCACACAACTTCTTAGTAATTGGCTGAATCCCTCAGGCTTTGTGTGAGTGTGTAAGTATGTAAGTGTGTGTGTGTGTGTGTGTGTGTGTGTGTGTGTGTGTGTGTGTGTGTGTGTGTGTGTGTGTGTGTGTGTGTGTGTGTGTGTGTGTGTGTGTGTGTGTGTGGCCGTCAGTGCCCTCAGTTTTAGTGCTTTGCTGTTACATAAACACTGCAGACGCTGCAGACTGTCTTTTTCCCTCGGAGCTCGGAGCTCAGAGCAGACTCATGTCAGTGGGTTTAAAGTGCCTGTCTGCAGATAGTTTGGGGAGGAAAACTTGTGTAGAACGTCAATGCTGAGTTGTGTTTACTGAATAAGCTTCAAATGACTTAATGGTAATTTAATCTTACTGGCACTAACTGATTTTCTGCACTCCATCAAACACTTAACTAAATGCAAGTTAATAGAAATGATAAAAATCAATGTTTGCTGATGTTATTTCATCTTATATCAGAGGACAAAAGTTGCACAGTCCACAGGAAGACAAGCATTATATTGTTAGTAGTTATATTAACATTATCACTTATAATAACTTATCATGATATATCTCTCCTGTTGTCTAGTTTGACTGTTAATAAAGCATAGAGGTATAAATTATCACCCAAATCTGTGTTAATGAGGGATATATCATTATAAGTAATCAAGAAATGAGCTAACTGAGCTTAAATCTGCATCAGTATGTGTTGAATATGATTAAGAATGATAATTTTAAAGCTTTTTTTGGATGTTTTTGATCATTTTAAGTAGGATTGAGAGGCTCTGGCTGAGACCTTTTTACAGTATTCAGTATTCATCATGAGTTGGCTGACGTACATTTCTCCCAAAAAAATAATGTTATTTGGAACCGCAGCTCCTGAATCTGCTGGTCTCTATTTCTCTCTGCTGTTGTTTTTGTCTCCACGTCTGAATGTTTGCCCGTCTGTCTCGTACTGATGTTACATATTATATCACATCAGGATACAGCTTTAAAAGGAGAAAGCTTTTGTTTTTGGGGATCATTGGACTGTCAGAGTCAGCTGGACCTCTAGTCTCATTGATTTTGGGTGAGATAAGGGCTACTGTATCGGTGTTGGTGCTGCAGGTCCGTCCGTGTGTGTGTCTGTGTGTGTGTGTGTGTGTCTGTGTGTGTGTGTGTGTGTGTGTGTGTGTGTGTGTGTTTATGTTTATGCATTGCACCATGTATGAGACACTTAACACCAGATGAATACAGGAGAGGAGAAGAAGGAGGAATGCTTATTCTAAGGAACACACACACACACACACACACACACACACATATACACACACACACACACACACACACACACACGCTCGCTGCACTGCTTTCCAAAGAGCTTAACGTGTTTTCTTATGCGTGTATGGATTGCGTGTGTGTGTGGGTGTGTGCGTGCTGGTATAGCTGCTATTGGCTGCTGCTCGGTGCGGAGGAGGCTCCAGCTTAGTGGAGAAAAACCTTTTTTCTATATTTGGTATTTTTAACCGTGTGTATGTGTGTCGCACATGGATTTTATTTTTAAGAGTGAATACTTTTAGAAGTGAGAAGATTCAGGTGTTCTGCACTGCTCCCCTCACTCTTTATTATTGATGAATATATACAGAGGAGTTAAGAGTTTGCACGTAGACTGAAACTCTAAACCTACAACTGAAAAAATTGAAAAAACTTTTGACCTTTAAAAACATAAAAATGAGTCGTTGTATTTTGGGGCAGAATAGCTGACTACATGTTTTAGTATCATTTTTGAGAGTCGAATTATACAGAAACTGCACTTGAATCCTAAAAAGATGCATGTATATTAAAGGATAAGAAAAAAGAATATATTTTTTAGTATTATCAATAAACTAATTTGTTCCTATTGAAGATGTAAATCTGTAAAAAAGTAGTTTATGAAGATGCAAAGCAAATATTCCTAAAACAGCGGCACACTGTCATTATCAGCACACAGGAGTAAACTGTGCATTGATTTGAGATGACTTTAATCCATATGAGGTATTTAATAATCAATATTTTTCATAATAACAATGTTTCAAATGACAGTGTGTCAAATAAATCAGTGAATGCAGGTTGAAGGGGCTTGAGGCTGCAGAACATCATTTATAAGGATTTAGTTAACCTTCCTTGTTGTCTTCCTGTCAACCAGGCAACTTTTATCCTCGACTTAATAAAGAGTAAAGGTATAAATTGTTATCTTATTCTATGTTAGACCTTTTTAGCCAACCTCATTCCAACTCATCACCACAGGTTTTACACATATATATGGAAATTGTGGTAGTAATAGGCCTCATTAAAAGGAATTAACACCTACTTTTTTAGTTAAATACATATTAAAATAAACTACTCCGTGTGTGTGTGTGTTCACTGTAATGAATAAACGTGTCACCCAGGGCAACGCTGTGACTCACTGATGTGTTTGTAAGAGTAATGACATCTGGAAACGTTCACAAACACGCAGATTATTTCCGGCTTGAACCTTTTTAATAGTATCAGAGTGTGTAAAGTGGAGGGAGAGGTGTGTAAATGTGTGTGTTCAGTAGCATAAATATGAACTGTGTTACGAGTTCTTTTTAGGAGGATCAGGAGATGTGGTTTAATAATGAATACACAGTAGAGAGAGGCAGTAAAGATGAGTGTGTGTGTGTGTGTGTATTTGGGGAGGGGGCTCGACTCGACATGCAACAACAAGAGTTGGAGAGAGAGAGATGAAGAGAGGACGAGACACGAGTATAAACTGTGTCCAGCTCTCTGAATGATGTCATTGTCTTCCTCTCGCTCTCTGCCAAGTGAAAACGGGCACGCAGCCTCTCTGTCCATGTGAGAGCAGAGGGTAAAGGGAGTCTTTGAGGGGGCTCTGTAAAGGGGTCGCTGTAGCAAGAGGGGGACCCCTTA
This sequence comes from Scomber colias, assembly GCA_021039105.1. Taxonomy (NCBI): domain Eukaryota; kingdom Metazoa; phylum Chordata; class Actinopteri; order Scombriformes; family Scombridae; genus Scomber; species Scomber colias. Next base: position 145,437 of record JAJDFG010000177.1, read on the forward strand.
CTGCCAGGCGAGGGGGGAGGGGGGTAATCTGTGCCAGCAGCTTTGGGATATCAGTATGAGTCCGTGCAGATACTTAGAGGTGATCGGACTCAAGTGTACAGTCGTTAATGTGCACAAGTTTGTGTTTCTGTGCAGATGGCAAACAAATCCATTTATATAAATATGTGTAAGCAGCGATGACCGGGCCCAAGCCCCCCCCGCCCCACCCCACCCCGCCCTGCCACGAATGAGTGAGACTTGCTGCGACGCATCTTCTTAGTCAAATGGAAACAAACAGTGCCAAAATCGCAAATTCGATTCAAAATGGCCAATTTCCTGTTGGAGTTATGGTATGGGTCCAAGAGACTTTTTTGTGCATCTTTAGATGATACATATGTTTACCAAATTTCGTTCATCTACGTCAATCTGGAGGGAGGGGCTCAATTTTCTTAATCTTTTATGGGGTGCAGTACACCCATTTGGCCAGCAGTTCCTGTTTAATGGCGAAACATCAAAATTGCTCTCATCGCCATGAAGCAACCAAATCTGTTAAACCTGGAAATGGTCTTTTAAAGAGATGGAAGCACTTTTACAAAGATTTAAATTAAACTAATAATGGATCTTATTGTGTAATTCTGTTTATCTTGTCCTCAGTTTTTGGGAGAGACTTCCTACTTCCTACGACTTCCTACCTGCTCACATATAACGAACAATCAATAACAAGTAGAAAAGCAATAAAAACATTAGTATTAAAAATATGACAAGAGAAATGGTAGGGAATGTCTTTGTGAAGATCTTTAAACACTATAAAAATATGTTTAAATGTGCAAAGAAACAAAAAAACTGTGTCTCGCTCCTACACAATGTTAAAAAAAAGCATTTTATTGTGAAATTTAAAACTTTAATTACAATTTGCTTTCATTTTTAAAAAGAGCTAAGATTCCTAAAACAGCTAATTTAATTTATTATATATAATATTTCTACATTTATGATCAAAAACAAAGAAATGTGCTATCCTAAATCGGCATAAGTATGTAGATATGATATTTTCAGATGTAATAATTGTGAGTAGGATTGAGTGACTCTGGCTGAGACCTTTATTTTTTGCAGTATTCAGTATTCATCATGAGTTGGCTAATAATGTTATTTGGAACCGCAGCTCCTGAATCTGCTCGTCTCTCTATTTCTGTCTTCAGTTCTTTTCAACTTTTGTCTCCACATCTGAATGTTTCTCATGTGAAAGTGTGTCTGTCTCTTCACTGATGAGAGCTGAAGGGAAGCAGTGTTAGAAGAGAAGAGTGAGACGTTCATGGCTGATACATTTGTGATCCCCCTTTTTCTTTTTTTCCCCTCTTCTTCTTTTAAGCTTGTAAAGAAGATATTGATATGTAGCATTTGGCACAAATACAAGCTTGTTAGTCTATCAGAAGACTTTTTAACGCAGCCTTCAGGGAAGTCATCATCTAAATGTGAGGCAGCGTGGTGGAAAATTAGATGCTGTTAGATTAGGTCTTATTTTTCAGTCTAAATATATAGTTAAAAAACAAGCTTTAATGTTACACAGTTTTAAAAGTTGATGAATATTTAATAGTTGATGTCTGCTCTGTGATTCCTCATCAACACATAAATAATACACAAATAATAATAATAATAATTTTATTTATCTGTGGCTTTCAAAGCATTCAAGGACACTTTAAAAGACAGTCATTAAAACAAAAAATAGTGCATAAAACATCATAAAATCAGCAAAACAGAGCAATATAATATTAAGTGTGTGATTCTATTAAAAGACATGATGCTACCCAGATAGCATGCGGATGTGGGCCACTTGAGGCAATGATCCGGCACTGTAGGCATTCTTCTGGCCCGGACAAAACAGATGTGAACCTAAACTGGCCCATGTAGTAAATGACATTAGGGCCAAATATCACAAAACGAATATGGCCCATCTTTGGCCGAAATATGGCAAGTATGGCAATGACTAATCCGGATGTGAGCCTAAAGAGGCCCACATATAAGGAAACATACTTGGCCCACCTTTGTTGAAACATATTTGGGCCAGTCTTGGCCGAACTGGTTTATTTGGTGTGTTTTTGGTTGACATCTGGCATTGTGATGGCTTGGTTATGGCCCACTTTTGGCAAACATGAGCGGACCGCCCAAGTGCCATCATTCCATGCTGTATGTGGGCCGGATGAACATGTCAGGTGTGGGCCAGATATGGGCCAAAAGAGTTTTGCTATCTGGGTAAAACACCTAAATATGAAAAAAGAAGTTATATTTTAGCTTTCACAAAGAAAATCTTGCACCAATTTTGCCCCAAAAAGTGTAAATATCCCTTTAAAATCATTCTAGTAAAAAAGCTCCAGCCTGGTTTGAAACATGTAAATTCACATATTTTTTTGCACACATGGAGGTCAGTTAAGGAATAAAATCTCACAGTGAATCAACAAGTCACTTCTCTGCCTCCATTATTCATTCTGTCAGTGTATTATGGGGTGTGACTGGAACAGCCGGCTGATTGTCCTCAGAACGAGCCAGACAACAACAACGACAGCGTGTCTCTGTTATGTCTGCATCAGCAGCATCAACTCCCACAGCCAAGCCGCCTGTTGTCTTCTCTTGTGTGTTTGAATTGTTGCTTTTTGGATATCGTTCGCTCTCGTTTTTTTTTCATTCTCAGGAGAATCCACTGCTGGGGGAAACTTGGTTGCTATGGTTTTTATCTGATGGGGAAATAATTAGTTCATTGATAAGAGTTAATCATTTTAAAGATCACCTCCAGGGATTATTAAAGATGCATATAAATAGTCTGCTTTGAAACTTAATTTGCTTTAAGATGCCTCATTCAAGTCTATTATCATTGTATAACAGATAGATGGATAGATGACTTTATTAATCTGGGGAAGGACATTAATGTGTTAATGTGTATGGATACACTACACTATCAGTGTATGGATATTTATGACATGATGTTGGTTCTTTCTCCTCCCTCCGCGTCTCATTCTTTCCTTCATATCCCAGCAGACACATCAGCTCATCAGAAAAGGTGCTGAAGAATCACTTACCTCACTGTGACATTCAGCACTTCCTTGTAAAATCTATTCTCTCTTTCTCTCTCTCTTTCTCTCTCTCTCTCTCTCTCTCTCTCTCTCTCTCTCTCTCTCTCTTTCTCTCTCTCTCTCTCTCTCTCTCTCTCTCTCTCTCTCTCCCTCTCTCTCTCTCCCTCTCTCTCTCTTTCTCTCTCTCTCTCTCTCTCTCTCTCTCTCTCTCTTCTCTTTTTCCCGTCAGTACATTTTAATAACTGAGACCTTTGAGAAGAGCTTGTCAGAACAGGCCAAACATCAACTTCAGAAGATTTTCAGTCGTAGGTCAACGAATCAAAACTTGCCTTCAAACACATTTTTGCATATTTGAAGTTTTAGTATTCAGGAGAACAAGTTAAAGATCAACACCTGGCTTTAAAAGTAGTTAAATATCACACAATCGCTTTGACTTTAATGTGGAAATGTGTCCTTACTAAGATAAAGAAAGTGTCAAGTTACAACTTTGCATGCAGCAGAAAGATTAGAGAATAAAGATTTTATGTCAGTCAACAGAAAGAAATGACATATTAAACAGACTGAGGTGATATTTCTAAGGGGATAAAACTCAAATGGTGTAACTCAGGGGTGTCAAACATGAGGCCCGTGGGCCAGAACCGGCCCGCCGAGGGATCCAATCCGGCCCACTTTCCTTCCTTCCTACTTTCCATCCTTCCTTCCTTCCTTCCTACCTCCCTTCCTTTCTTTCTTTCTTTCTTTTTTCCTTCCTCCCTTCCTCCCTTCCTTCCTTCCTTCCTTCCATCTTTCCTTCCTGTCTTGTTTTCTTTCCTTCCCTTTCTTCCTTCCTTCCATCTGTCCTTCCTTCCTTCTGTCCTTCCTCCCTTTCTTTCTTTCTTTTTTCCTTCTTTCCTTCCTTCGTTCCTTCCATCTTTCCTTCCTGTCTTCTTTTCCTTCCTTCCTTCCTTCCTCCCTCCCTCTCTCCCTCCCTCCCTCCCTCCATCTGTCCTTCCCACTTCTTCATTTCTTATATACAGTGTGGTCCTTCCTCCCTTTCTTTCTTTCCTTCCTTCATTCCTTCCATCTTTCCTTCCTGTCTTCTTTTCCTTCCCTTCTTCCCTCGTTCCTTCCATTTTTGTAATGGTCCGGTCCACATGAGATCAAATTGGGCTGTATGTGGCCCTTGAATGAAAATGAGTTTGACATCGCTGGTGTAGCTGATGTTGAGAAAAAACAAAAAAATGAGGCTGGCTTGTAAATATTTGACTTTCTATCTGTTAATTTGTAGCCAGAAGGTTAATTTTCCACCTTACATGCTGCTTCTCTGGTTTGGTTTGTCAGCAAAATGTTATGACATAATGCTGATCACCAGTCATCTGTCTTATTATGTAACATCACAGGCTGCCGGTGGGTCGGATAAACCGCGGTCGGTGTAACGGACACACACACTTGGCTCGGAGCTGCTGAAAAAAAAAAGCCCCCGTTAATTTCTCCTAAAGCTCCAGAGAGATGCAGCAAGTGGTTAGGAAGAAAAAAGGAATAATGATACTCAGGATAAAAGAGAGAGGATGGAGAGATCAGGCTAATTTCTCCAGTAATTCTGGGAGAACTTTTGCTCTCTAGGATATTTTCTAATCCCTCGTGCCTCCTCGTGCTTTTTTTATTCAGCAAGATTACAGCAAGAGGAGTGAACCCTCCCTCCGCCACCCCTTTATTTAAATGCGTGCTTCAGAGACAGATTACTGGTCATGATGCAGCTTCAGCAGCTTTTGGGTGTTGCAGTTCAGCGTCTCCTGACACCTAGTGGACAAAAGTAGTACAGCGTCTTTTACCTGATCTTATGCTGTATTTATCTGTGTTGATTTTTGTGTTTTTTAGACCTTCATCTCCTACAAAATTCACTTTGATCTCATTATCCTCTTTATGCCCTTCCCTCTTTCTTTATGTGTAGTTACTTATTTTGTCCATTTTTGTCCATTCATCACAAACACATCAATTACATTTAGTAAATAATGGCAGCAAAGTGCTTTATGTTGCAGCTTTAGTCCACTATACAGGCTAATAATATCAAAAAGACTGAACTAGTCTGGTGGCGTTACCCTGTGATACAACATAATCGATAACAATATTTACAAATTGAAATTATTACAGTATATTAGAGTCATTTTAACCCTTATACCTCACTAAGGACATTTTTGGCTTTTCATTTTTTACTTTCTTGATAATTTTGGGCAGTGTTCATCACTTATAATAGGTCTATAATTCACTGGATACAAAAAAAAGTGTTACATCAATATTCTAAGGGACAAATATGTCCCCATTAAAACCAATTAGAAGTTCAGTGTTTGATCCCTCTGTCAAAATATGACTCTTTCATGCATTCATGCATTCTGGGCTGTCAATTTACAATTTAGAGCCCTTGGCTTCAAAATGATTTTTTTTTTTTTCAGGGTTTTTTCCACCAGATAACACCATTTAGTTGTATTTTGCCTGTGGGAGAATACATTGCAGTGTTCCTCAGTTCTGCTCGTCCTGTAATATGAAGCACAGCAGACTAGTGAAAAATGTGGTTGCATCCAAAATGACCTGGATGTGTTGGTATAGGTGTCAGAGTTTGCTGTGTATTGTAAGTGTGTGTCTTAAGTGTGTGTGTGTGTGTGTGTGTGTGTGGTGTGTGTGTGTGTGTGAAAAATAAACATACAGGGCCTTAAAAATACTATTTTTTTGAGGCATTTAATTATGAGTTTGTCTCATTAGTTTATTTGTGTAATTAAATTAAATGTTAAGGCTTGAGCTCGGTCAACTTTCAGCAGACAAGTGAAGCCTGTTAATTATTGTTTCCAGTCTGTATCTTATTATATTGAGGTTGTCATAGGATCCTTTTTCCCCCCTGAGAGGATGTCGACTATCATTTTCTGCTCTCTGTCATCTTTATCTTTTCCTGCTCCCTCATTCATTCAGCGAGCCACTTCCTGTGTGCTGATGTGTGTCTGCTTGTTTTACACACTAACAGGAAAGCCAAGGAAGCATCTTATATACTGTATATATATAAAAGCCATTCATTTGACAGTCATTCATATATACATGCAGAGCAGTTATCAGGTATTAACCCTCATCGTCCTCCCGGGTCAAATTGACCCTTTCTTCCTTCCTTCCTTCCTTCTGTCCTTCCTTCCCCCTTACTCCTTCTTTCCTTCCCTCCCTCCTTTCCTTCCCTCATTCCTTCCTTCCTTCCCGCCTTCCTTCTTTCCTTCCTTCTTCCTCCTTTGCTTCCACCTTTCCTTCCTTCTCCCTTTCTTTCCTTCCTCCCTCCTTTCCTTCTTTCTCCCTTCCTTCCTTCATTACCTCCTCCTTTCCTTCCTTCTTTCTCCCTTCCTTCCTTCATTACCTCGTCCTTTCCTTCCTTCTTTCTCCCTTCCTTCCTTCCTCCCTTCCTTCCTTCATTACCTCCTCCTTTCCTTCCTTCTTTCTCCCTTCCTTCCTTCCTCCCTTCTTTCCTTCCTTCCACCTTTCTTTCCTTCCTTCTTCCCTTCTTTCCTTCCTTCCTTCCTTCCTTCCTTCCTTCCTTCCTTCCTTCCTTCCTTCCTTCCTTCCTTCCTTCCTTCCTTCCTTCTTTCTTTCAGTCTTCCTCCCTTCCTTCCTTGGAGGGTTAAAGGCAGCGGTGATGTCAGCAGGCCTGTAGGATCACTGCTCTTTTCACCTTTAAAAAAAACACCTGCTTTAGTATTCAGCAGCAAAGTGTGTGTGTGTGTGTGTGTGTGTGTGTGTGTGTGTGTGTGTGTGTGTGTGTGTGTGTGTGTGTGTGTGTGTGTGTGTGTGTGTGTGTGTGTGTGTGTGTGTGTGTGTGTGTGTGTTTACATGTGTGTGTGTTTGGACTCATAGCATGTAGCATGTAGCTCTAATTGCTCCCCTGACACACACATTAATCAGCGCTGACGAGCTAACGGCTCAACTCTGACAGCTGTAATCAATACTTGTGTTCAAGCTATTAGCCTCCATCTGAAAAGTGGCGGTAAAGCAGCATGAGTCATCCTTTATTTATCTCATAGTGTGTCTTTAATGAAACAGGTGATGGTTTCCAGAGAGTCAGCATTTAAGTCTGGTGGTTTCTGGTAAATGGAGTCATTTGGGAGTCGACTCCTGTAGAGTAGTGACCGTGTGTTAAATAAAAAATCCTTTTGGTTTTTGTTTTGTTTTAGGAGGAAAAAACTATAGTCCCTCCTTTCCTTTCCTTTCCTTTCCTTTCCCTTCCTTCCTTCCTTCCTTCCTTCCTTCCTTCCCTTCCTTCTTCCTTCCTCCCTCCCTCCTTTCCTTCCTTCTTCCTTCCTCCCTTCCTCCCTCCTTTCCTTCCTTCCTTCCTTCCTCCCTTCCTTCTTCCTTCCTCCCTCCCTCCTTTCCTTCCTTCCTTCCTTCCTTCCTTCCTTCCTTCCTTCCTTCCTTCCTTCCTTCCTTCCTTCCTTCCTTCCTTCCTTCCTTCCTCCCTCCTCCTTTCCTTCCTTCTTCCTTCCTCCCTTCCTCCCTCCTTTCCTTCCTTCCTTCCTCCCTTCCTTCTTCCTTCCTCCCTCCCTCCTTTCCTTCCTTCTTCCTTCCTCCCTTCCTCCTCCCTTCCTTCCTTCTTCCTCCCTTCCTACCTTGACTCGAGGACAACAGGAGGGTTAATGATCCTTTTTCCTTAATTCAACTTTAATAAATAAATATATCCTTTTGGTTTCTGTTTTGTTTTAGGAGGAAAAACATCTAGTTGGTTTCATTCTAGAGAGTATGTGTATGCTTGTGAGGCCGGCCCTGCTTTCACATCGGCCTCTGATTTCATTACAGAACCACTGGCGGCAGGTTTTGCAGTTTGAACCTTTAAAGGTTGAAAATGTAATGCGTCGATGTATTTGTCCTGCTAACACTTTCAGCTCGCAGCTAGTTTGAAGCCTTTGCTTTAATTGTTGCTGTTGTGCAAAAACCTTTACTAAGACTGAACCTCTAAATTACGTTATTATCATTCTCAAAGGCTCTTTTTTTAACCTTCCTGTCGTCCTCCCAGGGTCAAAAATGACCCTGTCTGGTTTTTACTGTTCCTTCTTTCTCCCTTCCTTCTCTCTTTCTTTCCTTCCTCCCTCCTTTCCTTCCTCCTTCCTCCCTTCCTTCCTTCCTTCCTCCCTTTGTTCTCCTCCTTCCTCCCTCCTTTCCTCCTTCCTTCCTTCCTTCCTTCCTTCCTTCCTTCTCTCTTTCTTTCCTTCCTCCCTCCTTTCCTTCTTTCTTCGATTCCTTCCTCCCTCCCTCCTTTCCGTCCTTCTTCATCCCCTTCCTCCCTTCTTTCCTTCCGTCCTTCCTTCTTCCCTCCCTCCTTTCCCTTCCTCCTTCCTCCTTTCCTTCCTTCTTCCTCCCTTCCTTCCTTGACTTGAGGACAACAGGAGGGTTAATGAACTATAGCTTGATCCTTTTTCTTAATTCAACTTTAATATATATGATATAGTTTTTTTTGGTATGTTTTATTATTTGTAGTGATTTATAATGATTCAATTCCCAGTCATTTTATACAAATAATAAATATAGTTAAACTGTAAAATATCTTATGTTTGATAACCACATTGCAATAAAAGTGCTTTTTATGTACTTATTATCTGTATATAATACTATCTGCCCCTAATATTGCCCCCAAAAATCCAGTACCAACACCAGTATTGATATAACCAACAATACTTAATAATGGAAACACAGATTCTAAATTACTTCAAAAATATCAGTCCTGTCCCAGATAGCAAAATTCTTTTGGCCCATATCTGGCCCACACCTGACATGTTCATCCGGCCCACATACAGCATGGAATGATGGCACTTGGGCGGTCCGCTCATGTTTGCCAAAAGTGGGCCATAACCAAGCCATCACAATGCCAGATGTCAACCAAAAACACACCAAATAAACCGGTTCGGCCAAGACTGGCCCAAATATGTTTCAACAAAGGTGGGCCAAGTATGTTTCCTTATATGTGGGCCTCTTTAGGCTCACATCCGGATTAGTCATTGCCATACTTGCCATATTTCGGCCAAAGATGGGCCATATTCGTTTTGTGATATTTGGCCCAAATGTCATTTACTACATGGGCCAGTTTAGGTTCACGTCTGTTTTGTCCGGGCCAGAAGAATGCCTACAGTGCCGGATCATTGCCTCAAGTGGCCCACATTCGCATGCTATCTGGGTGTAGTTTCTTATTACTTTTCAGCTGTCAGATGTGCTGATATTGATTTAAATGCAGTAAACTGATATTATCTGATATATTAAAAATTCAGCTTTAACCATCAGTCAGCTTTTAGCACCGACAGTGAGAAGCCTTTTCACACCTACAGCACCACACCAACACAGGTTTTCACTCACTCACATTACTTGATTATGTGCATCTTCTCATTCCCTGTGTGTGTATAATACTGTGCTTGATTGACAGCCTCCTCCTTTACTTTTATTGCATCTTTTAAATCAGGACAGTTTACATTGATTTGGCCACCGGCTGTGTGCTGGCGAAAGAGCAAAAATCCACCTGGTGAAATTTACTCAT
>JAJDFG010000177.1:160000-225000 GCA_021039105.1 Scomber colias
CATTTCAATCATTATGTCTATGTTATATTTTCATGTCTGAGGTAAAATAGGACATGATGTTGTGTGATAGGAGATGTTTAGTGGTGTAAAAGCTAAGAAATACACTCTCTCTGCTCTCTGAGACATGAATCAAGGTTTAATCACATTTATTGATCAGTCAGATCGACTATTGACTATTGATGAACACATCTGGGGTTCAACATTTGGTATAAACACTCTTTATGAGGAGATTCTTAGACAGACAGCTGTTACTTTCATTACTGTGATTAATATCGTCTTGTAGTGTCTAAACACAGCATGTGCTCGAGTGATATTAAGAACATATGAAGAGCTATTCCTGTCCTGCAGCTGAGATCATTATTATAATACTAATAATAATAATCTTTATTTATAGAGCACTTCTCTAAATAGACAAATCATGAAGTCATTAGATTTGATTGATTACACCAATTAGACCAATTTCAGTAATGTAAGAAAATTCTCTCTTCCCTTTTAACCTTCCTGATGTCCTCAGGTCAAGGAAGGTAGGAAGGAAGGAAGGAAAGGAAGAGAAAGGGAGGGAGGGACGGAGGGAGGGAGGGAGGGAGGGAGGGAGGATGGAAGGGAGGAAGGAAAGAGGAAAGGAAAGGAAGAGAGAGGGAGGGAGGAAGGACAGATGGAAGGAAGGAAGGAAGGGAGGATAGAAGGGAAGGAAAGAAGGAAGGGAGGAAAGAGAGAGGAAGGACAGATGGAAGGAAGGAAGGGAGGATAGAAGGAAGGAAGGAAGGAAGGAACAATCAAAACAGACGGGGTCAATTTGACCCGGTAGTACGACAGGAAGGTTAAAGGAGAAAAAAAAAGTACCAATCTGACTTTTCTTATGCAGGTTGTTTCAGGTCGACTTCAGTTATCTGTTGAATTAAAAGTTTAAAACCTTTGCTGTGCTTTTATTCTTCTGAAGGTAAAGAAGCCGCGGCCGGAGCTGTAGATGAAGAGGATTTCATCAAAGCCTTTGAAGACGTGCCCATAATCCAGGTATTTCAAACCCAGTCAATGTCAGAACACCTACCTTTTTAATCTGGCTTTCAATTCAACTTTATTTTATCTATTTATGTATCTTTTATTTTATGTTTTATACTGTTTTTACTATTAGGACTATCTTGTTTATTCTATTTTCCTGATTGTTTTTCACCTGTTTATGTCTGCTTTTACTTCATTCTTATTATTTTATTTTCCTCTTATCTTTCTTTTCCTTTTAATACCCCAACCTCACATTTATGGTTTATTTAATTATGTTTTTTAATCTTTGACTGTCTTTTATTTTTATGGGTATTCTTCCTTCCTTCCTTATATACTTACTTCTTGTCTTCCTCAAACGTTGCATTACTGATGATGGTGATGGTGATGATGATGGTGATGACGATGATGATGATGATGATGATGATGAAGGTATCTCTGCTGTGTTACAGATCTACTCTAATAGAGAGTTTGAGGACCAGATGTCAAAGACCAGAGAAGTTCTGTCTGATGATAAACACGACTGGGAGCACCGAGTGGTAGCAGTAAGTCTCACAAACACACACGCAGACACACACACACACACACACACACACAGATGTGCAAACACACACAGAAACACGCACAGACAGAAAACACACATACACACATGCTCACAAACACACACAGAAACACACACAGACACACTGACACACACACAGACGCACACACATGCACAGACATTCACATGCGCACAGAGACACACAGAAACACGCACACACGCAGACACACACGTAGACACAGACACACTCAAATACACAAATGTACAGACACACACACACAGAAACACGCACAGACTGAAAACACACATGCACACATGCGCACAAACACACACACGCAGACACATACACAGACACAAAGACACGCAGACACATACACAGACACACACACACACACATGCACAGACACTCACATGCACACAGAGACCCGCACACACAAACACGCACACACACACACACACACACACACACACACACATATATATCTCACTCTCCTCTCCTCCTCCAGCTGAAGAAGGTGCGTTCCCTCCTGGTAGCCGGAGCTACAGAGTATGAAGGTTTTCCTCAGCAGCTGCGGCTCCTCGAGGCTCCGCTCAAGACTTCGGCTAAAGACCTGCGATCCCAGGTGGTCCGAGAGGCCTGCATCACACTGGGGTAAGGTCCTGAGATAAGGGGGGGGGGGGGGTTTGACATCATCTATCATAACAAGTTAAGTGATTAATAGATTAATAGAATAATCATAACATGGAACATTGTCCTTAATTATAAAGTGAAGCTGTAACAGAGACGACTTCTCTCCTTCCTGCTTAACTGAATGTTTCCCAAAAATAACTTCCTTTGTTTGCTAGATTTTGGTAAATATGGAGAAAATGAGGTCAAATAAAAATTCGGAGAAACATAAAATTGGTCCTTAATGCCTTTTTCCTTCCTTCTTCCCACCCTCACTTATTTCCTTTCATACTTTCTCACATCCTCCCTTCCTTACTTCCTCATGTCCTTCCTTCCTTCCTCGTTTCCTTCCTTCCTTCCTTCCTTCCTTCCTTCCTTCCTTACTTACTTACTTACTTACTTACTTCCTCACTTATTACTTACTTTCTTGCTTCCTGCTTTCCTGTCTGCCTCCCTTCCTTCCTTCCTTCTTTCCTTCTTTCCTTCCTTCCTTCCTTCCTTCCTTCCTACCTCACCTCCCCTTTAGTAAATAGATAGTTGTTTGTTTTGTCTTTATCAGCCTTCAATCAGTTTTCATGGATTGATAACCGCTGAGATACTCTTTGATTGGCAGCAGTGATATGAACTCAGAAATCTGTAACTGATTAATTACTGTTATTTGATTAGTCTTAAAAATATTAAGCTAATGAAAATGAGTCGTAGTCGGGTATGAAATGAGCAGCACGCTCTCCACCCAAAATAACATCCGTCATCCTAATTTTAATAAAACCCTGATGAGGTGGAACAGAGCGGAGATGCAGTGAAAGAGCAGCAGGTTGATGAATAGATCCTCTCATCTCCTGGAATGTCACTGCTGCTGTTTTCTTCAGGTTTTGAAACTATTTTTTTTTAGACACATGTTGATTTTTGAGTGTTAGATGTTTCCTCTGGTCTTGTTTCCTTCCCTTCATTTTAAAAGCAGCGATATAGAGACACTTCAGCTACTGTCTTAATCACCTGATTCACTCTTTCACCTGATCTGGAGGAAGTAAAAACACATTTGTGACATAAATGTTGCAGCAGCTGCCATCAGCTGATGCTGATACTGATATTAGGGAATAAAATAATTTAAATATCGATATATCATCTGATAATCTTGTATGGAAAGAAATATTATATCTCAACTCCTTACATGTGATTATAAAACACGTGACAAAGATGATGAAGATATATAATTATACAGTTTAACAATAAATGTTATTGTATAAAATGACTGAAACTTACTTATATATTAGACTTGAATTGATAAGAGGGGACAAATACATAATAATACATAAAATAAGGCCTAAATATTAATAATTGTAAATTAGTATAAATGTAAAAACCCACAGAACAAGAAGCAGAAAAACAAGAAAAACACATGAACATATATATTAGATTTGGATATTAGATATATAAAATATTGCCTATATAAAACTTTAAATAATACAAATATTGGCACATATCAGACAACATAAAAGCCAATACCAACATATCTGTGATAGTGATAGGCAAATATAGGCCAATAATCAGCTGACCAACATATGTCGGACTCTCGTCTTTTTGGGGTTATTCTTGTTGTTTTTTACACCATGTCGTCCTCCTCTCCTCCTTCCTGTCAGATATTTGTCGTCACTGCTGGGTAACAAGTTCGACCACGGAGCGGAGAGCATCATGCCCACACTGCTGAACCTCGTGCCCAACAGTGCCAAAGTCATGGCCACGTCTGGAGTGGCAACCATCCGCCTCATCCTCAGGGTGAGTAGAGACAGTAGAGACAGTAGAGGCAGTAGAGGCAGTAGAGGTTGCAGAGGCAGTAGAGACAGTAGAGGCAGTAGAGGTTGCAGAGACAGTAGAGGCAGTAGAGGCAGTAGAGATAGTAGAGACAGTAGAGACAGTAGAGATAGTAGAGACAGTAGAGGCAGTACAGACAGTAGAGGCAGTAGAGACAGTAGAGACAGTAGAGGCAGTAGAGACAGTAGAGGCAGTAGAGGCAGTAGAGGCAGTAGAGACAGTAGAGGCAGTAGAGACAGTAGAGGCAGTAGAGGCATTAGAGGCAGTAGAGGCAGTAGAGACAGTAGAGGCAGTAGAGACAGTAGAGGCAGTAGAGACAGTAGAAGTAGAGACAGTAGAGACAGTAGAAGTAGAGACAGTAGAGGCAGTAGAGACAGTAGAGGCAGTAGAGACAGTAGAGGCAGTAGAGACAGTAGAAGTAGAGACAGTAGAGACAGTAGAAGTAGAGACAGTAGAGGCAGTAGAGACAGTAGAGGCAGTAGAGACAGTAGAGGCAGTAGAGACAGTAGAGGCAGTAGAGACAGTAGAGACAGTAGAGGCAGTAGAGGTTGCAGAGACAGTAGAGACAGTAGAGGCAGTAGAGACAGTAGAGACAGTAGAGACAGTAGAGGCAGTAGAGACAGTAGAGGCAGTAGAAGTAGAGGCAGTAGAGACAGTAGAGGCAGTAGAAGTAGAGGCAGTAGAGACAGTAGAGACAGTAGAGACAGTAGAGACAGTGATTTCACTCTTATGTTAGGTTCCGGTTATCATGTGAGAATAATACTAATGTGTGTTTGTTTCCGTCCTGCAGCATACACACTACCCTCGTCTCATCCCCATCATCACCAGTAACTGCACGTCCAAATCAGTAGCAGTCAGACGGTGAGAGGAACTTTTATTATTGCTACTTGGAAATGTAAAAAAGCTAAATAATCTATCTTAGTTTTTATATTTTAACCCTCCTGTTGTTCTCCCGGGTCAAGTTGACCCCATCTCTTCTGACTGTTTCTTCTTTCCTTTCTTCCTCCCTCTTTCTTTAACTTTTCCTTCGTTCTTCCCCTCCTTCCCTCTTTCTTTGCACCCTCACTTTTTTCCTCACTTCCTTCCTTCTCTCCTTACTTCCTTCCTCTTTTCCTCCTTCCTTCCTTCTTTCCTCCGTTCCTTCCTTCCTTCCTTCCTCTTTTCCTCCCTTCCTCCCTCCCTCCCTCCCTCCTTCCTTCCTTCCTTCCTTCCTTCCTTCCTTCCTTCCTTCCTTCCTTCCTCTCTCCCTTCCTTCCTTCCTTCCTTCCTTGACCTGAGGACAACAGGAGGGTTAAAATCCTTCTTATAACCTGTTTATACTGTGTGTAGTGTACAGTATAAACACATTTAAACCTATTTTATATTTACTTTTTATTAGTTATTAGAAGCAATAGTATCAATCATCATACATCATACTATACATTTGTGTCACATTTAATATTTTTATTGATTAAAATGTTTAATGTGTGTTTTCTTTTTATAGATGTAGTTTTTGTTTGTATTTAAGTGTTTAAGTTGAGCTTTGTTCCCTTTTCTAGACGCTGTTATGAGTTTCTAGACCTCATGCTACAAGAGTGGCACACTAATACACTGGAAAGGTGAGGAAATATATATTATTTATTACCATATGATGCTTATCATATAGATCTTTCTTTATTTATTTTTTAAAATTTTGGTCTTTCATGTATCTATACGACTGGAATGACAATAAAAATCGTTGATCGTTGATCCCTAAAAATCCTCCAAAACCACCAAAACACATGACAAGTGTGTCTCAAATGAATAATGTGTGACTGTATAATGTGTGTGTGTAGCCTTACTCTCTCTCTCACACACACACACACACACACACACACACACACACACACACACACATACACACACACACACACACATGCGCGGTGGCATTTAAGTTTGCTAACATTTGAGGTAGCTGTGCGTTTGGCTGCGTGCGCCACTGCCGAGGCCCATTAAACATGATGAGTCCTGAGAGACGTGTCATCATCAGGAGCCCCTGCGATACGGCCGACGTTACCACCACCCCTCATTTCTGTAACCATGACAACCGCAGCAGAGAGTTTAAAAAGCGTGCGGGGAACCTTGCGGGCCGCCACATTTCCCTGTGGACCAGTAGAGGAATGAAACTAGAAGAGATAGAAGCACTTCGGGAGTTTTCTGTATTAGAGGATTTAGAATTGAGGTTTAAAGGTGTAGAAGTTATCCATCCATCCTTTCTTTTTGTTTTTCCTCCTCACCATGTTCCCTTATTACCCCAGACACGTGGCTGTTTTGACTGAAACCATCAAAAAAGGCATACACGATGCAGACTCAGAGGCCAGATCCATCGCAAGAAAGTAAGTCTCTAACCTTCCTGTCGTCTGTTTTGACTGTTCCTTCTTTCCTCCTTTCCTCCCTTCCGTCTGTCCTTCCTTCCTCTCTCCTTCTCTCTTTCTTTCCTTGCTCTCTTTCCTCCCTTCCTTCTTCCCCCTTTCTTCCTTCCTTCTGTCCTTCCTTCTTTCTTTTCCCTCCATCCTTCCTTCCTTCCTTCCTTCCTTCCTTCTTCCTCCCTTCCCCCTTTCTTCCTTCCTTCTGTCCTTCCTTCTTTCCTTCCCTCCTACCTTCCTTCCTTCTTTCCTCCGTCCTTCCTTCCTTTCCTTCCCCCCTTCCTCCTTTCCTCCCTTCCTCCCTCCTTTCCTTCCTCCCTCCCTCTTTTCCTTCCTTCTTCCTCCTTTCCTTCCTTCTTCCTCCCTTCCCCCGTTCTTCCTTCCTTCTGTCCTTCCTTCCTCCCTCCCTGCTTCTTTCCTTCCCTCCTATCGTCCCTCCTTCATCCCTTCCTTCTTCCTCCCTTCCCCTTTCTTCCTTCCCTCTGTCCTTCCTTCCTCCCTCCCTGCTTCTTTCCTTGCCTCCTACTGTCTTTCCGTCCTTCCTTCCTTCATCCCTTCCTTCTTTCCTCCGTCCTTCCTTCCTTCATCCCTTCCTTCCTTGACTCGAGGACAACAGGAGAGTTAAACTTTTTTAGCATTTTTTTTTACCCCCAGCTAAGTTCATCTTCATCTCATCCTTTGCTTTTCCGTCTTTTTCCCCCCACCTATAGGTGCTATTGGAGTTTCCATGGACACTACAGCCGGGAGGCAGAGCATCTCTTCCAGGCGCTGGAGTCCACCTATCAGAAAGCTCTCCAGTCTCACCTGAAGAGTTCAGACAGCATCGTGTCTCTACCGCAGTCTGACCGCTCCTCCTCCTCTTCCCAGGAGAGTCTTAAGTAAGTCACAAAGTTTCCTTACCTTTTCATCTTCCCTCTCTTCTTCTCTAGGGGTTTTCTCTCTTTCCTCTCATTCCAAACCTCTGTTATATGTTTGTCTTTGCTGTCCGTGCTGCTCTAAAGCTTTTCCACATTTGTATTTGTTGTTAATTAATTGGCTTAAACCACTAATGCGCTGGTCTAATTGAATCTGATTATAAAAAACATTAGTGATTGTTGTCAGGTGATCACTCTCACATGAAGCCCACACACACACACACACACACACACACACACACACACACACACACACACAGACAGACTTGGATCGATCGACATCGTTTACCCCGTTTATAGATTCACTTTGGAGCATGTTGGATAATGACCTCATGCTATATGCATCAGGGCTGCAGCTGTGTGTGTGTGTGTGTGTGTGTGTCTGTGTCTGTGTCTGTGTGTGTGTGTGTGTGTGTCTGTCTGTTTAGCTGATCTTTCCTTTTAAGGATGTTTTTGGTCTTTTGGTCTTTCTCACAGGAGTTAAAACCTAGATATGCTAGTTCAGACATTTGTTTTATTGTTATTCAGAGTTTCCTCCAGTAAAGCACATTTAAAAAATAAGAGCAATGGTCATTTAAATAATATACGGTACTATAAGAATAAACTATATTAATTCTTAGAATTATTATTACAAAGCAAAACACTAAGTGTCAGGTGTTTTCAGATGCTCATTGTGTCAGTATGTGATGTTCAAACACTGTTGCTGTTCTCTTGTTTTTCAGTCGTCCGCTGTCTGTGAAGAGCGTCCTCGGAGGAAGCATGACTAGGAGTAAGTCACTTCCTGCGTCTCTTTCTTTTAATTTGTTTTCCCAGAAGTGATGAGCATTGAGTTTAGAAGAAGTGTGGTGATGTAGTATTTCATCTACTCTGCTAATGCTGCCTTGATTAAAAGCTTTTATTCATACTGTCCTCAACAACATGAATCTGTAGCTCACTGATGAAGACAAGATTAGTTATAGCACAGCAATAAAGGATACAATCTAAATGGGAAGGAAGTGTTTAAAAGGAATAAATACAACAAAATAAGACATTAAGGGATTTAAAAGCTACTATAATACATTATAATGGATGAATTGTGCATTGTGGGAATAGCTGTGAATAGCTTCTTGTTGATTCACTTAAAACATTGATTAAAGAATTAATTAAAGGGTTGATAAACTATTTAATGCATTTAAAGCATCATCACTGCTCAGTAGAAGAAGTAACATTACAGTACATACAAGTAAACATCTGCACTTGTGTGGAAAAGTAAAAATGAATTTATAATCTTGAGTCACTATGAGTATTAACTTAACTACACATGCAACCAGACACTAACAACAAGAATAAATCATATAATCAAAAAATGTACATATGATTGAATATGTGTTGATCAGGAGGGGAGTTCCGGTCCTCTGAAATAAAACCAAAGCGGAAGTAACTCAGAACTGCATTCTATCAAAAGGCCACCAGGTGGCGACCGTCTCTATACAAGTCAATGGAGAATTCACCAACTTCTCACTTGATTTCTAACCTCAGTAAACGTTTTCAAAATGTGTTTATGGTCTCAATCGCTAGTTTAAAGCCTTCTTCAATGCAGTATGATGTTCATTTGTGAAATCTTGGCCTCCCTGATTTTATATGTGATGATAAAGCAGGGTATGCATTAGGGCGTGGCTACGTCCTGATTGACAGGTTGATTGCCCAATGTCCTCGAGATCCAGCCCTCGCAACCATAGCAACCTCCCCGCTCCGCCCATGACCCCGCCTCATGCTCATAAGTAGAATCTGTGATTTTATTTTTCCCAGCATGCACCTGCAATTTTAAAGATGGCGCTGCCTAGATTTGAAACTATTGTCTTCCGAGCAGCAGTCCACAAACCAATGGGTGACGTCACGGATGTTACGTCCATTTCTTTTATACAGTCTGTACAGTGTTGATACAGTCTGCAGCCAAAAACCACCAAAAAACCCATAAACAATCCCCACAACTGTCCCATCATCATCCCTCCCCTCCAGAAATTAAACGCACAAAATGATCATTATTATTATTCTTATTCTTATTATTGTTTATAAAGTTCATAAGATGGGTTTGTTTGAGTATTAACGTCTCATCTCTGTTGTTTCAGGTAAGCTGGTGAGCGCCAGGGTTTCCAGCACGCCCGGTTCCCTCCAGCGTTCCCGTAGCGACATCGACGTCAACGCCGCCTCCAGCGCTAAGTCACGTCTGTCCACCGTCCCCGCCTCCTCGCCGTTCAGCTCTGCCGCCGCTCTTCCTCCAGGATCCTACGCCTCATTAGGTAATCCGTCAAATCATCTCACTCTAACACCTCTAACCTCCTTCACTCTGAACCCTTCGCTCCTCTCGTTTTATCTTTCTTCTCACAATGTTCAGATGTTTTTTTTGGGTCACGATTAATGCGAGTAGCTGCAAATAGAAGATAAGATAAGATAAGATAATCCTCTATTAGTCCCACGATGAGGAAGACAAGAGAAAAGTGGCTCATATAATAATAATAAAAAGCTTTTTGGAGTCTGTGTTATAATGTATAGGTGGTCTATTGATCATTAGGGTTAGGGTGTTTTATCTCTAGCATGTGGCCTATGATTTTAAATATGGTATTTATTGATTGAGTGACATTAATTATGCCTTTAATTGTGCTGTTTATCAATAATACATCCTGAATGATCAAATGACATCATCTAATATCATTTGGAGATAGACATGTAGTCACTTAATCTACTAGTTTTTTAACTGTGGGCTTTTATGGATGTCAGTTTGATCTCTGATATTTTTCTAATCCTTTAAATCTTATTCTTATATATTATCTGACAGGTGACTCTTATTTGTCACTGACCCACTAACAGGAAGTATGTGATTTGAGACGCGACATGACTCTAAACACTGATGTTAAATTTGAAAAAAGGAGCAAGCTACATTTTTTTTACTTTAGCAAAGCTCAGTTAACAAAGTCTTTTCTCACTCTGGTGTTTAATCTTTAAAAAGTCTGCCGTCATCGTCATGGTGAAGTATTAAAACATTTTCTCTCCTGTAGTCGCTGGCTTTTTATGAGCCTGACTGGGATTATTAACGACCCTCTGAGCTTGTCATTAGACTGATCTGTCAGTGGGAACTGTTTAAAATCCACTTCTGACAAATCGATTTGAGGTTGAGCGAAAAAACATTTTTTTAAAGAATGTTTTCACTAATGTTTTAAGCCAATGGGGAGCGTTTAAGCCACCCCTCCCCTCCGATTTACTGTCATTTTTTGGCCATTTACAAACTTCTCTCCTCCACTTGTTCTCCTCCAGTGAGTCTCCACGGCTCAATAATGCCTACGACTAATAATGATGATGAGCCCCCCCCCCTTCTACCCCCCTCCACTCTCCTCTACTTTGCTTTACCCATTCACTCCTGTTCCTGCTTAAATTGCTACTAATGTCTTCCTCTATACCTCTCCTCTCCTCCACTCGCTGCTGCACCGCCTTTCTTAAATGCCCAAAAAGATGGCACCCCTGGTAAAAGTGATGGTAAGACTTGTGTATGTGTGTGTGTCTCTTTCTCTCTTTGTGTGTGTGTGTGTGTGTGTGTGTGTGTGTGTGCAAGAAAAGCGAAGGTGTGCGAATGTGTGTCTTCTTTTGTCAGTTGTCACGGGCTACACGTTTTACATCTTTTTTTCTCTTTCTTCATCTGTGCCCCTCTTTTCTTCTCTTTACCCCCCTCCCCAAAGTGGTCGTCGGTTATGTGGATCTCTGCATGGACTGTCTGCATGGACTTCCTCCTTTGACTGTAACCTTGACAACCACAGCCATCTACACTGTCGATCAAATCTGACGTCATATTTTTCGTGCCTTTTTAGGATTGTGTTTTAGTTGATAGAGAAGATTTCTGTCTCTACTTTCATGTTTAGTTTCTTTCTTGTTTGTAGAAGTGCTTTTATTTGTTTGAAATTGTACTCAAGTAAAATTAAAAGAAAAAAATCTCATGCAATAAACTGAAAAAAGAAGACAGGTGTATTAAATGTTTAACTATGAGGCTCAGTGAATTAGAAACTGCAGGGAGTGCAACCAGCTCTAGATGGCGCTGTTGTTGCTGTTGGAATTAGATTTTGATCTGATTGGCCTGTGCATATGATTGTCTAGTTCAAGGCAGGGAGGGTTTTTTTTCTAGCTCTCGATATTTGTCGATCATTTTAGAGCACATATAAATAATTGACTCAGTAATGGATAAATGTACTTTAATCCAGGGGTGTCAAACTCATTTTAGTTTAAGAGCCTCATACAGCCCACTTCCATCTCCAGGGGTCCGGACCAGTAAAACCTCTGCATAATAACCTATAAATAATATATATAATACAGTATGTAATATAACTTTACTTTAATAAACATGAACAGCCTGAGATGTCTAAAGAAAAATGAGTTGTAATTTCAACTTCAATTTCAACTAGGTCTCAGTCTTTTTCAGATTATTTTGCACAGAAGCTGCAACATTTTGCATGTTCATTATATATGAATGTCATTTTTATTTGCAAAGTAATCCAGTGGGTTGGATCAGACCTCTTGGCCTGTTTGACACCCCTGATTTAAGCAATACCAAAGTAAATGACATACTTGCTTAATTACAGTAACTTACAGTACTTGTAATTAGTTACTTCCACCTCATAGATGCCAAATTCGACATCATACCCAAAATGTTTGCTCTCTTTTGCAATGTAGAATATTTTCAGACTGGTTTCATTAAACTTACATGTCAAGTTCCTGTTCTCCTAAAAATAAAATCAGCAGGTTATCAGTTGTTTTTTACTGGAGGGAAACAGGTAGGGTCAGTCAAAGTAAATAGAAGATCAGATGTTTTATGGACGATTATGTTAAATCTTTATGAGCTAGTCGTCAAACATACAGAGCACAGTGCTCAAGGAGACTTATTTTTAGCTCGCTGTGTCATTTTTCTGTTATCTCGGGCTATTCTCAGGGTGTTATGTAACCGTCTAAACACTAGATGTTCTAGCCGAGATGTGAAATTGGCTTTTGACCGCCAACTTATCACAGAATCATCACCGTCTGCTCACTTTTCATATTTTATAACGGGGCTTTTGTCGTCTCTCAGTGAAAGTTGCCATTTATAATTTTTCAGAGGCTAGAGTTTGGATTTGAAGAGAACATTTAGTTTTTTTCTTACATAAGTGTACTTTGAGTGAAATGTTTTAGAGGTTGAGCTGTGTTGTGTTTCAATGATGAAGCTGTTTTTTTTATAATGGGAGAAACAGCTTCAGACCCACTGCATGTTGAATTACAGCTGTATGTTACACACCTTCACCAGACACTGTCTCAATTCAGGGGAGAAAAAAGTGTCTGTTTATTGTTGTGGCTGATGGACACTTAGGGCTGGGTATCCTTTAAAAATGACGATACCACCACCAATCTAATTTAAGTCCCTTTAAAGTGATACTGATACCAACTGAGTACTTCATTAGATACCTATTCCACATTTTGTGAACTTGCTTTTATCCAGTCTAACAGACATGTAGTGTAGACACACTTTAGATATTATAAAAGATAGATTTAGATTTATTATATTTGTTGTAAAAAAGTAGGGCTGGGTATCGGTACTCAATAAATGGATACCAAGTAGGTCAGGACATACAGGACTAAACCAAAAACTAAATCCTCATGTTTCCAACTTAAAAGTGGACGCATTAGATCTCACATTGAATTATTTACTTACCTATTCATTTTTTTTATTTACCTCAGCACCAATTAGTGGACATATATTCTACAATAACTATTATTAACTGTTATTATTAATGATACCACAATAGGGCTGTGTATCGGTACTTGATACCAAGTAGAATCGAAACGTCTCCCGTCAAGCGATACCTGCAGTCGATCCTTTTTGCACCCAGAACTAGAAAACATGACTATTTGTGTGGACTTGCTCACAGCCAATCAACTCAAGCGTTCTTTGATTTAACACAACATGTGATTGGTCCACTGCCACAGCAGCTACGACCCGTCTGTTGTGGTGAAGTCGTGATACATTTGAGTTAGCAGCTTAGCAGTTCAGCAGCACAAGATGCCTTCTAAACACTCTAAAGTGTGTTTTCACTACACGCCTGTTACACCAGATAAAAGACAGAGACTAAATATGTTAATGGGTATCTAATGAAGTACTCAGTATCACGTTAAGGATATTTGGATTGATTCTGGTATCATAACTTTTTAAATGACACCCATCCCTTGTATAAAGTGTGTTGTGAAGATGTGAATAAACTCAAAAAAAATGTCTGAGTTTCCCCCTTTTTATCATTACAGGTTGTGTTTTTTCTTTATTTTTTAAAGCATAGCACAGCTGTGAAGGATCTTTAATGTGTGTCTGTCTCTCTTCACACCTGGGTCAAATAGTTTGCATATATCTCTCATATAGTTTTTCCATTCCTGCGACCATCTTGAGCTCAAGATTGCCGGTTAAAATGAACACTTGAGATTTATTTGCATATACTAATGAACCCAGGTTGGTCTTGTTCTCCTTCCCCCTCCTCTTCGTGGTGTGTTTTCTTCTCTAGGGGAGCTCTGTCCCCTCATCCAGGTCTTCTTCATTCTGTCTCCCCTTCCCAGATTTTTTCTTCTTCTCCAGCATCTCTGTGTCCAGGGTTGGGGATAGTACAACCATCACTAAATCAAAACAGATTAAACTCACTCTACTTTCCTTCCTTCCCTTCTTATCTTTTTTTTATCATCCAGGTCGCGTCCGCACTAGAAGACAGAGCTCGGGCAGCGTCGGTGGAGCCAACACCTCGGTGGTGGACAGCAGGGGGCGCAGCCGAGCCAAAGTGGTCTCCCAGTCTCAGCGTATGTACTCGAGCTCTCAAGGCCCATTTATGCTCAACGTTAAATACGGATACGGACGGAGCCTTCTGTCCGTGCTCCGCGTTCATTTTGGCCGTATTTCTGCACGTTTCCATAAAGCCAGAGCGATAGATAGAAAGCTTACAGATATAGACCAAGCGGAGCAGTACCACCGGAAACCATGGGGGGGCAGTGTTGCTGTCACTACTCGATACTTAGCTCTACTGAGACACGAAGATAGAAATAACAATGGAGGAACTTTTTGAGGAAAGGTTGTGCGAGTTGGTTAGAAACTTTAAACATATTTGTTTTCGTCTTTTATGCAAGAGGAACATTATCAATATCTCCTCCACAGTCGCCATGTTTGTTTTTGAGTTTGTTGTTGTCATAAACGTTTGACTCTGTGCTGCCCCCTGGTGGATGTATTGGTTAACATCCATGCCAACGTAAAGGATGCATGGAAGTATGTGAGCAGTGACGGTAACATCGTTTGAAACGGACATATACATTTTCGCACGTACGTTGAGCATAAATGGGCCCTCACACTCACACTCACACATTCAACATTACACATACCGATCTGTCACTCTCATATTAAAGTATGACCTTTCTGGAGATCATACTAGACGTCTTGCTGTTTCTTGTATATATATTTGTATGTATGTGTGTGTGTGTGTGTGTGTGTGTGTGTGTGTGTGTGTGTGTGTGTGTGTGTGTGTGAGTGTGTATGTGTGTGTGTGATGTTTTTCATGCCCTGCAGCAACCCCCCAAAAAAAGACTTCCAGACACTCACAAATCGTGTGTATTTGTGCGTGTGTGCTCACATGGCGTTTCTTGTGTTGTTGTTTTTTTTGTTGAGTTAAATGTGTGTTTTTATTTCTATAAAAATATATATTTATGTGTATATATTCTGGAGATGTCTCAGTGCTAACAGCTAACAATTTCACAGCCATCCAGAGTGCATGCATGCTGGGTGAAAAGTCAATAAAACATAACTCCCCCCCCCCCCCTTTTCTGTCTCATTTTGACCGTTCTCGATCTCCACCTGTCCTGCCTTTTGCTTCCATCACGCAGGATCCAGATCAGCCAATCCCATCAGTGGTAAGGCCTCAGCTTCATCCAAGTCGCAAGCCAGACGCCTTCACCTCCACCTCCACACACCTCCACCTCCAACCCCCCCTTTTTTCCCTTTTTTTAGCGCACACAGCTTTGCACGTCGTCGTCTCATTCTTTTTTTCAGCCTTCATTTCACCAGCATGTTTTCATTTACGTCACAGTTTGAGCAGCTGATCGGAGTCGGCCCATTTGTGTCTTTATTATTATTGTTGTTGTTGTTGTTGTTGTAGTTGTGACTCTGTGCAGCAGTGATGTCTCTCTATAGTCTCTAACCCTCACTCACTCACCCACCCTGTCTGTGTGTCCTCTACAGTGTCACATCTGTATTTTGTCACTGTTTCAAATTGTTCTTATTTCATTTTTTTGTGAAGTTCAGTTCGCTTCCCATTTTTCTTTGTGGTTAAAATAGTCTTCATGCACATTAGTGGAAGCAGGTTTTTACATAAAGGAAGTTCAATCACAACAACTGCAACTACAGTAGTAAAACCTATACTGTAAAAAACCCTTAAAAAATGATAGATAGTAGATAAAAGTTATCTCAAGCTAAAGGTGTTTTATGTCTGAGGCTGCTTGTTTAACCCTCCTGTTGTCCTCGAGTCATGGAAGGAAGGGAGGAAGGAAAGGAAGGAAGGAAGGAAGGAAAGGAGGGCTGAAGGAAGGGAGGAAGAAAGAAGGAGGGAAAGGAGGGGGTGAGGAAGAAAGAAGGAAGGAGAGGAGGGAGGAAGAAAGGGAGGAAAGGAAAGAAGGGAGGACGGAGACTGGAAAAGAGGAAGGGAGCAAGGAAGGAAAGAAGGACAGAGGGAAGGGAGGAAGGAAAGGAAGGAAGGAAGGAAAGAAAGAGAGAAGGAGGAAGGACAGACAGAAGGAAGGAAGGAAAGAAGGAACAGTCAACAGACATGTTATGAGTTTAAAACGATTACTTTTGTATCTGTGGGATTTGTTTCAGTCCCTTTTTTTAATCCTCTGGAAGTATTTATTCACCTTTTACAATTTACTAAAGCAGTTATATAAGCAACAAGGGTTTATACAAGAATATATTACAATATTTTGCTTTTAAACTGTATTATCCCTACAGTATTGAGTCTATTTATAAGAAACGTTTAACTCTTTAAGCATGTAATTAGAGATTATATCACTCCCTTAAACGTAATCTGCTCAGATTATTATCAAACCATTTTTAACATTTTCTTTTTGTGTGTTCTCTCTCTCTCTCTCTCTCTTCTTCCGGACAGCCGGCAGTCGCTCCAGCTCTCCTGGCAAGCTTCTCGGCCACAGCAGCTACGGCCGCATCCCTCGAGCCACGGCGACGCCCAACACCACGCCGGCCGACAAACGCAGCAGGATCCCCCGAAGCCAAGGGTGCAGCCGCGAGACAAGCCCCAGCAGAATGGGCCTCGGTGAGTTCAGCACTCAGACAAGTCCAAAGCCTTCTTGTTTTATGTGGTTTACATCTGGAAGAGTGAAATAGGGTCACATGTGGAAGCAAGAAAAGAAGGGAAATGGCTCATCTTACCTCTTTCTTGAGCAGCTACCTTAATATTATAATCATCCCAAATGAAGAAATGCTTGTTGGGGAGTAAATGTGTCATTAAATTATAGTTACTAATGAAAATGTTGATGACCTTTAAGATTTTACTCGGGAGGGTTTATTAATATTTAACATGTTACTGAATACATATATTGATGTTTTTAATTCTTTAAAATCAATATTATTTTCTATATTTAGTAAATAAATCCTGATGTGGGCTTAAATGGAGTCACAGTACCAATTAAACCTTCTTTATTGATCAAATATCTTTATTTTATATTCCAAAATCTACATGAACTAATGAATACATTTTACAATGAGAGATAAATGTTGCTTTATAAGAAATGATCTCCCTTATAAATCATGTCAGTATCCATGACAACACAGCTGGACTTAGATCTTAGGAAGGAAGGAAGGAAGGACAGGAGGAAGGAAGGACAGGAGGGAAGGACAGGAGGAAGGGATGAAGGAAAGACAGGAGCAGGAGGAAGGAAGGAAGGACAGAAGGGAGGATGGACAGAAGGAAGGGAGGAAGGAAGGACATAAGGAGAGAAGGAAGGAAGGAAAGAAGAAAGGGAGGAAAGGAGGAAGGAAGGAAGGACAGAAGGGAGGAAGTAGGGAAGGACAGAAGGAAGGACAGAAGGGAGGAAGTAGGGAAGGACAGAAGGAAGGAAGGGAGGAAGGAAGGACAGATGGAAGGAAGGAAAGAAGGAAGGGAGGGAGGGAGAGAGGGAGGGAAGGAGGGAGGAAGGAAGGAAGGAAGAAAGGAAAGAAGGAAGGGAGGAAAGAAGGACATAAGGAAGGAAAAACAAGAAACTGGGAGTGTCTTTAATACCAATAAAATGACGTGCGGCATGGACATACTGTTTACTGATAAGTGACTCGGGCTTATGTCAGAAATAAGTGAAACTGAACCTTCTTATCTTAACTTCCTGATAAAGAGATAAACTTTCCTATTTTGTCCTTTTGAAACACTGACACATTTATTATCACAAATAACAACAACAGCTCACAGGTTTATTCTGATGGATGATTAACATGGAAACATTTGTGCTTAATGATAATACAGCTTGTTTTTTGGGGTTATTTTACTTTAAATTACAGACACAGTGAAATCTAATTTTGTAGTATTGTTGGTAATCGTCACCAAAAGGGTTCAAACATCTTCCAGAGAAACTCAACACCATGTGATTATTGAGCAGATCCAGCAGAGTCGAACCTTTCCTGGCAGTCTGAGTCACCGACGCTCTCCTCATCTGTCGTGGTTTTTATATCCATGCTCATCTTTAATGTGATGTTCATTATGACGTACTGTAGTATGAATAAGAGAAAATGTTGAATTGTTCACTTTGTTTGTCACCATAAGAAACTGATTATTAATATTTGATATGTTTGTTTTATAAAGGGGAAGGTATGATTTGTTTTTTTTTGTCTTTTTTTTCTTATCTTAATAATAATGTGATGTGTTGATGTTTAAAACCCATTGATCCCTTCTTTTTTTTCTGTATCTAATCTTTGTCACATATTAACAGTTGAAAGCTTGAGTTGCTCTTTGCAGTGTCGACACTGTCTAACCTTTTTACTAGCAGTATGCTGTTTGACCTCCTCACTCACTCACCCAGCACTCGACCACCGCTTCCTCCTCTTCCTCCTCTTCCTCCTCTTCCTCCTCTTCCTCCTCTTCCTCCCCCTCTTCCTCTTCTTCTTCTTCTTCTTCTTTTCATTCACTTTTATTTCTTCTTCACTTATTACTCCTTCTTTGTTTTCCTGTATACTCTAGTTTTGTCCCAATAACAGCAAAGCTCAGGGATCATTTTCAGAGGCAGGATAAAAAAAATTACCTAAATACAATAAAAGGTAATAAAAGGTTAATATAATATAATGAATAAATAATAAAATAAACTCACTATAGAACCAGAAATGTGAGGTTGAGGTATTAAAAAGGAAAACAAGGATAAGAAGATAATAAAATAAAACAATTAAGAGGAAATGTGATGAAGTAAAAACAGACATAAACAGATGAGATGGGTTATGAAGAGGAAAACAATCAGGAAATAGAATAAAAAGTAGGCTATACTCCAAGTATTTAAACAAGATAAATCATATCAGCTGATCTCTTTTGCCATAAGATTTGTTGTGGATATTCAGAGACATTTGTATATTAATCTCTGTATAGCTCCACAGTCAGATACATGTGATCATTTAATGCAGGAAACAATTTAACTATATTTTTACTGAGCTCATTTGTGCTTCCCAGTCTCATGGACCAATAATTAAACTCGTCTGTTGATTCATGGGGACACATTGGTGTAAACTTTTGTAAAGAAACACCTGAATTACTGATACTGCACATTGATGTACATTAAAAAGCTATGAGAGCAATTACACTCATAACACTCCTCTTGTAGAAGCAGTAGAAACCACCTGCTCTCCTTTTTTATACCTTTTTAAATCTTCCTCTTTTCACTCCTTCTGCTCTTCTGTTTTTATTTTCTCCATCTCTGTCCCATTGCTCCATGAATGCCCACTGACATTCCCACCCTAACTTGTTGTCCTGACAGCCAGCCTGTGTGGTAAAGCTCTTCTTCCTGCTGCTCTTCCCTACCGCACGCTAGCCCGGAGCCGCATTCCCCGCCCCAGCATGAGTCAGGGTTGCAGTCGCGACACCAGTCGCGAGAGCAGCCGCGACACCAGCCCCGCTCGGGGCTTTACTCCTCTGGGTGAGTACCCGCTGTGCTACTAGCTGGTCCTGGAGCAGCTCTTCCAGCCCACAGTGTCCCAACTCAACCATCTTTACCACAACATCTGTTTGAGTTTGATCTTCTGCACATTAAACCTCTGCCTGGATCTCTCTCTGTGTGCATGAACTAACTGTGACTTTCTTGGTTGAAGGAATATACTGTTCTGTGAGGTGGATAAAGCTTGTTTTTCTTTCCTTTTTTTTTTGAGTCTTTTTCATTTTAAATGTGTTATTTTGGACCGTCTAATGTTGGATTCACGTGTTTGAATTGTTCTATATAGGAAGATGTGTACATAAGTTGTGGTTTTAAGTATAAATACCATAATTAAAACACACAGGAATACATATGATACATAAAATATATACAGAATAGAGCCAAGTAATCACTGCAGCCAGTCGTCATGGCAACCTGCAGCCAGTGTGCAGCAGCTGCCCCTGTACTTTCTGTGCTGGAGCATCTCAGTGAGGTTTAATCATGACTCTGCAACTATAACAATAACTGTATGATAAAGGAATCTATAAAGCAGGAGTGAAAGAAGTGCTAGTGCTATAAGTGATGGAGCTGTTGGTGATTGTATTGGAAACAGCACATTTAATATTTGTGCTAATTTAATAGATTTATTTCCTGTTTTTTTTGTATTCTGCCGTCTTAAAATAGAACTGGGATCACTCCTATTCATTCTGTCTTATGTGAGCCTCAGTAAAGTTATTATAACAGCTGATTGATGGAGTATATACGCAATTTCTTAGTTGTCATGGGTAACAAAGTGGAGGAATGAAATGCAGGTGCAGATCATGTATATTGGGCTTCTCTCTACTTTACAGTATATCTAAATGTAGTTTATGTAGCTGTGACTGAAATCTGTTTGGAGACAAATCCTAAATCAAGTTTTGATTCATAAAGAAACATTAATCATGATTTTTATAATGAAAACAGATTATTACTAAGTTTCTCTTTAATTTTATTTCATAACAGAAACACAAACTAGTTTCTCTTATTAAAAAGTGAATAAATATGAAGCTGGACAGATACTGTTGCAACTAATGATTAAATTCTTCATTAATCATTTTAGCTATAAAATGTTAGAAAATAGAGAAAAATAGATAAATTTAGAGTTGATAATGTCTTATTTTATTCAATTAACAGTCGAAAAATTAAAGATAATCAGTTTATTATGATGTATGAAACATAAAAGCTTCACATCGTCTTATTTGAGAAGCTGCAACCTGCAAATATTTGTCATTTTTCTTTTAAAAGTAAGTAAATAAAACAACTATTTGAGCTTCCAATGAATGTTCTGTTAATTAACTGATTAATCCACTCATCATTTCAGATAGATACATATATTTAAAATTAGAGGTGGGACAGTGTAGAAGAATATAAAACCATTTCCTGAGCTGGACGTTATCAGCAGGTGTTTAACATGACGTGTGTGTCACTAACCCCTCTGGTCCGGATGTCCCCCCCCCCCGCAGCCTCCCGACGTCACTCCCGTTCAACCAGCGCTCTCTCCACAGCCGACCCCCACGGCCAGTCAGGTGACCTGCATGTCTCGGACGTCCCACCCCCCCCCCAAACCCCCCAGCAGTCCCTCTGGGGGGGTTTTTACCCCTAAATGCCCTCAATCAGAGGCATCAGTGCCCATTATACCCGCATGCTTCTGTGGTTGTTATGTTACGTGACTTTGTTTTAGTGTTTTATGAATATTTAAGTTTAAGTTCTGTTCAAGAGGGCAAATATAATCTGATCTCATGTGGAAAGATGGAAGGAAGGAGGGAGGGAAGAAAGGAAGGAGGGACAAATGACAAGAAGGAAGGAAGGAAAGATGAAAGGAAGGAGGAAAGGAAAGAAGGAGGGAAGAAAAGAAGGACAGATGACAGGAAGGAAGGAGGGAAGGAAGGAAGGAAAAGAAGAAAGAAAGGAAGAAAGGAAAGATGGAAGGAAGGGAAAGAAGAAAGGAAGGAAGGGAAGGTGGAATAAAGGAAGGAAAAAAGAAAGGAAGGAAAGATGGAAGGAAGGAAGAGAGGAAGGAAAGAAGGAAGGAAGGAAGGAAGGAAAAAAGACAGGAAGGAAAGATGGAAGGAAGGAAGGACATAAAGAAAAGAAGACAGGAAGGAAGAAAAGAGGGAAGGAAGGAAGAAAGGGAGGAAGCACAGATGGATAGAAGGAAAGAAAAGAAGACAGGAAGGAAAATAAGACAGGAAGGAAAGTGGGCCGAATTAGACCCCTCAGCAGGCCGGTTCTGGCCCACGAGCCTCATGTTTGACCCCCCTGATTTAAGTAACAGTCAAGGTGCTTTATTTAAATGATTGTAGCATGTAAAAGGAACGTTTTGTGTTATCGTCCTTTAATCACCAATCTTTCATTATTCGGTGCCTTATACATCGCTGTGATCTACAGTCTGTGATACGCTTCATATGTGGTTGTTATTTTCCATTTTGATTATTTTTATATTTTTCAATCATGTCTCATTTAGCAGCCTGTAAGTTTATTTGTATATTTTTATTTATTTATTTATTTTTTTCATTTTTAAAGTTTTGTTCTTCAGGTTTCTTTGTCCAGGAGAACGAATTCATCTGGTTTCATATCACTGTGCCTTTTATTGTTTGAATGTTTTTAATGTTGTAATATTTGAACACACCAGCTCATATTTATGTTTTTGTTTGTGTGTTTTTGTTCCTCTTTGGTGAACTGTCGGTGCTCTTTATCCATCATCTCTCTGGGAAACGGCACGGCTGTAGTGGATTTCTGCTTTTCGTTGGGTTTTTTCTTTTTTATCTTTTCATTTTGCATTTTGGTGATTGGAAACTTTCCCTCTTTACAGTTTATAGCTTTTATGTTTATTATTTTGCTTTTTTTTGCCTGCAGGTTAGTTTTCAGTGTCCACATTTACTTTTCTTACCAAGCTTCACTGACTATCTTTCCCTTTTTTTTTTGTTCTTTGTCTTTTCTTATTTCCTGTCTTAGATCGGTACGGTTTGATTCACCAAGCCAGAATCTCTGCATCAGTTAACGCCATGAGGGTCCTTAACACGGGCACCGAAGTGGAGGCTGCTGTTGCTGATGCTCTGGTGAGTTCGCTGCCTTCAGGAGAGACACATTTAGATTGTTAGATTTATTATTAATGCACCAGGAAGGTTTTAATCTAAAGGTATGTGTGTGTCAAAACTAGCATTGCAAGATTAAAGTATTAATTGAGACAGTAGAACTGGAGGTGTGTAACTTTGCACTTTGGTAATGAAGATTTTTTAATAATGACTTGAACGTCCTTTACTCTGATCTTTAGTGAGAATATCTGTATCTATATCTCTTAATTATAAAGTGTTATCTGGTCTATAATTAGTTATCTGGTGTGTATTTGTTCTTTGTTCCCCCCGTTAAACCTTCCCTCTCTCCTCTTCTCCTCTTGGTTTTTTTTTTTTTTTTTTACCATTTTCAGCTATTAGGAGACTCCAGGAATAAGGTAGTTGGTCATTTTACGTACTGTTTGTTACATTCATGCCTTTTCACACTAATCAAGTTCAGAAGTTCAATAACGCAGCTTTGCTCATTATTATTATAATTAGTGGCTCATGATTCTTCTCTGTCCTGGCTGAGTTTTAATCATTTATATATAGGTAATTAATTTTAATTTAGTTTTACCATCGCATCCTACTGTAAATGTGTGATTATTTTCCCACATTGTGATTTTTTATTTATATGTTGTTCTTTTTAATAAGAATAAGAAGATAAGATTAAATATATTCTATTGTTTGTATTGCATTGCATTTATAGTCAGGACTGCTTACTTGTTGCACTGCTTGACTGGCTTTTGATATTCATCTAGATTTAAAAAAAAAAATGCATATCATAACAGAGAATAAACTATTAATCAATTTAACCTTTTAAGTTAAAATTATGAATGAAACAATAGTTGAACAGCATGGCTACTGATGCAACTGGCAACCTTTCATCAGATTATTACCTTACAGCTGCAGATCTTTTTAACATGAACTCTTCTTAGTGCTCTGCTGTCTATACTGAACAACCTTTCTGTTCCTCTTTCTCGTGCAGAGGAAGCCTTTGAGGCGGAGGTACGAATCCCCGGGGATGTACTCGGACGATGATGCCAACAGCGACGCGTCCAGCGCCTGCTCGGAGCGCTCGTACGGCTCCAGGAACGGCGGCATCCCGCATTACCTGCGCCAGACGGAGGACGTGGCCGAGGTCCTGAACCACTGCGCCAGCTCCAACTGGTCAGAGAGGAAGGAGGGTCTGCTGGGTCTGCAGAATCTCCTCAAGAGCCAAAGAATACTGAGGTGGGATTGGGATCACAAAGACCCCCGTTAGAGTCATGGATGTATTATAAGAGCTGGAAACTTGATCAAATATTGTGCCCATTCAGTCCTATAAGTCTTATAAGTTTCTAGCCTCCAGGTTTGCTTCCATGTTATTTGGCCCACTGAATATTCACAGTAGTGTTTTTAAATCAGTTTTCTCGGCTTGAGGAAAGTTTTACACATATAAAACCTCCATGGATCAATAATTCATAACATAAAGAGTCATAATTTACCTTTTTATTGCAGTTTAAGGTGTCTTGTCACAGTTTTATAGACGTCTCTTTTAAAATGCTCCTAGGAGGCTGCAGGGGGATTTTTTTTTTATAGCTGCAATGCCACAAGTGACCACTGGGAAAAATTGGCGCCCTATCCATTATAATATATCCATGCTTATATTGTTCTTGTTTATAAAAGTATGTTTGCAATGAGTGTCTCTTATTGCAGAACACTGTGTTTATTCTTAAGGTTAATGATGTACATTAAAAGTGTACATCTTAAAGTGTTGAAGACATCTCCTTTCTCAAAAAAAAAATTAGAAATCCTGGATTTTTTAAATCTTTATTTAATAGCTTGAAGTCTTCTTCTTCTTCTTCACAATACTGCCACCTGTAGATCAGTGGATTAATATCACCTAGGCGTACGTGCATGTTTTTGTCTTGCACATATCAGACAAACAAAAAAGTGACCCGCTCATGAACAAAAAACTGCTTCATAGTGCAACGAGAGGTCAGAAACTCCACAGTGTACCTTTTAACTGTGACCTGGAAATATGCATGTTGGTACTTTGCGTGCAGAATGCTCAAGTGTGACCAAATAATTAAAATAAAAATGAATGAAAGAGAAAGAGAGTTATGATGCAGCTAATGAAGTATTTTGGAGAGTTCTGCACTGATTTCTATCATTTCTTCTCTGCAGCCGAGTGGAGCTGAAGAGACTCTGTGAGATCTTCACGAGGATGTTTGCAGATCCACACAGCAAGGTAAACAAGAACTGTACTAACTGAAGCACGTTATGATGATGTCATTATTATGATTTCAGCATGATGTCCACAATACGTCTGTACATGACAAAACTGTGACTTATCTGAAACTAACTGAGTGTCTCTCGTCGCATGGTCTGCCTTGCTGTGGATTTAACAACAGAGAGTAAGTGTGTTTTTAGTCTATACTCCTCAAACGGACATTAACCAAAAAAACTAAACATGAGTAATTTAATCTCTTTTTTAACGTGCTGTTTCCTGCTGTGCTCACTCTGCGGCTGCGGCTTCCTTCCTCAGGTGTTCAGCATGTTCCTGGAGACTCTCGTAGACTTCGTCACGGTGCACAGAGAAGATCTGCAGGACTGGCTTTTCGTCCTTCTCACCCAGCTGCTGAAGAAGATGGGTGCAGACCTACTGGGCTCAGTCCAGGCCAAAGTCCAGAAGGCCCTGGATATCACAAGGTCTGACATGCTTAGCTTTGGGTAACATAATGGGGGTGATTAGAGAGGATTACAGATAGATAAAGGGACATTTTAACATCAATAATTGGCTGATAAGTGCTATGTTTGGAGAGTTTTGTGCTCTTTATCTCTCAGTTTGTGGGCAACTTTGGAAATAAATCCACCTGTTGCAACACCTTCATAATCCTTCAGTGTCAGTGTCTATAAAAATAAGATTGAAGTGTTTGAGGGAAGCAACAAATAGGATAGAAGCTCTTGAGTTTTGGGATGTGGGGAAAGGTGGCAAGTAATAATTTATGACTTGAGGCTCTGACTTTTGGGGATGCATGACCAGTCTAAGTGTAAATATATGTTCTCATGGTTATTTTCTGTTGGGTAAAATAGGCTGATAGATGATTTCTTTGTTTCCTTAGAAACTATAATCTTTTAAGTTTGCTCTTTGGTCGTTGAGATATGCTGTCTCCTTATTGTACTATTATAATGGATTGTTTAATCTTCAACCCAGCAGTGTTTTTATTTTTATTTAACCTTTATTTAACCAGGAAGTCACATTGAGATTAAAACCTCTTTTGCAAGCAAGACCTGGCCAACAACAAAATAACAAAATGTAAAGTGCAAAATTCATTTCCCATATGTATTATTTCATTACATTTTAGTGATTTTAGACAAATTCCACAACACTTATACAAAGGGAAATGTCTTTGAAAGACACAAACTCTAAAGGCTTCATTATGAATTATGCAATAAACAGGCTAAGGTGTAGGATGAGTGAGAAGTGTCCCTAGCAGTTTTGAATAGCAGGGCATTAATGGTGTTGGAATGGACGAAGAAAGACAGATGTCATTTTGTAAATAAGAAAAAAAGAGGCGAACTGAGGCCTCAAAGCACTTTAGTCAGTGGTAGCATTATCAGTGATTATCACAACATCCAGCTCTTCAACTCTTCTTTTCTTAATCTTGTTTTTTTAGGGAGTCCTTCCCATTCGACCAACAGTTCAACATCCTGATGAGGTTTATAGTGGATCAGACTCAGACTCCAAACCTCAAGGTAGAGTAAAAAGAAAGAGAGGCTGATTTTAAATAATTGGTGACTACATGCGCTCAAAGCCTGTCGTCTCTTTTGTTAGGTCAAAGTGGCCATATTGAAGTACATCGAGTCGTTGGCTCGGCAGATGGATCCCACGGACTTTGTGAACTCCAGCGAGACTCGACTGGCCGTGTCTCGTATCATCACCTGGACGACTGAACCCAAAAGCTCTGACGTCAGGAAGGTAAGGCACAGCTATCTGAGTCCAATCTGAGCCAGGAGACAGTTTTACACCGTGATGGGTTCGTCCTGTTATTCAGCACAGACAGTGGAAATCTTAATAATCATAATTTAAGTGTTTTTTTTAAATCTCCTTTTCTTGACTTTAAAATCTGTTCTTATTTTCAGCAGGATGCATATATTCTTATCTTTTTGATCTTTATTATTGAGTGATCAGAGAATATTATTGTGTTAGGTATTGTGTAACAGGTTTGATACAGCTCAGGATATACTAACTATCTCAAGACAACTTTATGCTTTGATTGGTTTGTCCTGTTATCCAGATTACTGTTTGGGTGTTTCTTTATTTCCTTTTCTTGACTTTAAATCTGTTCTTATTTTCAGCAGGATATTTTTATATTCAATACATGTTTTTAACTTTTTGTTCTTTATCAATGGAGTGATCAGAGATTATTAACCTTCCTGTCGTCCTCCCGGGTCAAATTGACCCCCTCTGTTTTCACTGTTCCTTCTTTCCTCCTTTCCTTCCTTCCTTCCTTCCTTCCATTTGTCCTTCCGTCTTTCCTCCATTCCTTCCTCTCTTCCTCTTTCCCTTTCTCCCTCCCACCTTCCTTCTTTCCTCCATCCTTCCTTCCGTCCTTCCTTCCTTCCTTCCTTCCTTCCTTCCTTCCTCCCTTCTTCGTTTCCTTGCTTCCTCCTCCCTACTTCCTTTCCTTGCTTCCTCCTCTCTTCCTTCCTGGACTCGAGGACAACAGGAGGGTTAATATGTTTTAATTTTAGGGTCAATAGGGGTGTGATAGAGGATAAAACAAAAACTAAAATGTTCATGTTTCCATCTTAATGAAAAGCATTCTTTCCTTTTATGATTTTATTTATTTACTTATTTATTTGCCTCAACTCTAATTAGTGGACATATAATCTACAATAATATACTAAACTTTGATTTTTATTTTTAAGCTTAATGCAAAACTAAATGCTTTGAGTCTTGTTCAGTATAAAGTTATAAGAAGTATAAAGTGTATATCTTTATTATAGATCCATTATTCCTGGATGCATTGGACAGCCACGTGCATCTTTTATATATATTTACATGCATACATTTTGAGATCTTCAGGCTGTAGTGTTTGTTTAGCAGCAGTTGTAAAGTTAGTTGAAAGGCTCTCTCCATGCGGACGGCCTCGGGTCAACGGCCCATTATCTTCCCTCCTTGTCTGCCGCGCGTCATGTTCTCCCCTCTCTGTGTGTAGCTTCGTGTTTGTTTTTCCACTGCTGCTCTTCCAACTGAAAACATCATCTAGATTCAAATCAGGACCTGACCTCCACACAGGTTTTTCAAAATAAATCTACAAGGGTCAGCACAAGATATCTGCTCTCTAGGAAGATTAAACCACATCGTATTGGTTTGTGCCAGGTTGTCTTATATGAAAAGATGAGTAGAGTATTGCATCCAAAACAAGAGAAAAGTCGGCACACTGCAGCTCCCAAATGCAGGTTTTTATTAGGATATCAACAGTGTGATGTTCTTCAGACTAAAAATCAACTAGAACATCGACATCTTAAATACATAAAAGGCCACTTAATACTTCACAGGCGTGCATATTAGTGCAAACAAAAGAATGAATAAATAAAAAGAAGAAAAATGGAAAAAGAACAATAACTTTAATAACTCAGGCCTCCTATCTGTCGAACATCTCAGTTACAGTTTGGTCTGATCTACAGAGGTTAAGCTATTAGGAGCTGCAAATTTTAAGTTTTCTTCATGCAACTGTACAGCATATATGTAAATCTGTTATCTGTATCTCTTAATCTCTCTTTTGACCTTCCTTGTAATAATCTTAAATAAACTTAAATTAATGTAACACCTCACACTAGAGAGAAAGAGCCTA
Organism: Scomber colias; assembly: GCA_021039105.1. Taxonomy (NCBI): domain Eukaryota; kingdom Metazoa; phylum Chordata; class Actinopteri; order Scombriformes; family Scombridae; genus Scomber; species Scomber colias. The sequence goes on from JAJDFG010000177.1 coordinate 188,436, forward strand.
GAATAAACCCCCATTTATGTTGCCTACTGTATATGTGTATAACCGGTATCATTTGTAAACTAATAAAATAATATAAATAAAAAATGTACATGAATCCAAAATGGTAGAATTATAACTCAAATTTGATTTAAAAAAAAAAAAAACAGATTAAAAAAAATAATAAAAAAAGCAAGGCAAGGCAGTTTTATTTATATACAGTAGCACATTTCATCCTCAGGGGCAACTCAATGTCCTTTATATAAAAACAAACATTTGACAGTAAGAACTGGAAGCATGAAACATACAATTAACAAAGATAAATAAATACCAAATAAAAACCCAATTATTGCAAAAATTGGAAACATTAAAACATGCAATAAAAAAAGAACCAAATTATAAGAAAAATAAAACCGCAAAAAGGCCAGAAAAATAGACATATAATTGTAAATAATATATACATATAGACAAAATATATAGATAGGACCCTAAGAGCACAATAGCCGTTATAATATCTATATAGCTAGATTAAAATATATATATATTCTAAGCAACATATCTTTCATTTAAATGATACATAGAAAATATAATGTTATATATGAGAAAGATGGCAGCATAGTATCCTTTTCTCATTTTAAGTACATAAACAATCACAAGAATCCTGGTAAGTTAACAGTACAGTATTGCATCCAAATAATGTGATGATGGGGGGGATGAAGGGATGAAGGGATTTGAGGGGAGGGGAGGGAAGAGGGAAGACCTGTGTCATGCTGTAATTCCCATTCTTTGCCCCAGACCCTTCATAACTGGGTGAGCGACGAGCTAGCTGGCAGGTCCAGTACTGCAGCCTTACTTTCCACTGAGGGCAACCAGGAAGAAAGGTGTAAGCAGGTAGAGCCCCTCCCGCAACAACAACAACAACAACAACAACAGCAGCAGCAACCAATTACTATTACAAGCACGCAATGCCCCCCCTTCCCCTCAGCCCGCCCCCTCCCCCTCCTGCCCCCCCGCCCCCGCCTGCGGAGCCTAACCAACACCTTCGAGACTGTGAAAACTGGAGTGTGGCATCTCTCACTCACCTCTATACCATTTACGCTCGAGCTGATTTGCTGTAACAACTTTTTTTTTTTTTTGAAAGAGAGTCTGTGCCTGTCTGATCACTCACCAATTAGATTCAAGCTTGTTATGCAACCAGGAAAAGACGCAGGTTTAACCTTCATATATAAAAGAATAATAGAGTGAAAAGGCTTGTTTGCTTTGTATGAACTGACTTATTTGAGCGATTTTGTGGCTCAACTTTGATAGGAATGCTGTTTCTGCTCATGTTTCTGAGTGCCTAACACTTTTTTTGGATTTGTCTCACTCACTAACTTCCTCTCATCCACCGTCCTGCATACTTCTCCTGCATGTTGTTAACATTCAGTGTCTGTGTACAGGAATAGAGATTTATAGAGATAAGACTTTCTAAATGTCTTTATAAAAGTAGGATCTTAATTATAGTTTCTGTAGTATCTGTATGTGTAGTGTTAAGTGATAATAGTGTATTCAATCTCTATAGGAAGAGATAAATATGAAAAATTAGAAATGCATCCATCATAAACAAATACTGTATCCATAAATCATTACAGATTGGCACAAAAGATGAGGATCATTTTCCAATCATCACAGAATATTTCAGATAGTCAATGAATCATTTAACTACTTATTTTCAGAGTTATAATGAAATATAAAGAGGGAAACCCAAAGAAAAGCAGTTTGGGGCTTTAAGGTTTAAAGAGAGGAGAAAAGTGAAATTTCAGCTAGTTATTATAGCTCATATCACAAATATTAACCCTTTACATACTGTTCATATATTACATTCTGACTCATAATTAGTCTCTACACCAATTCACATTCATAAATTCTCCATCAGTCATTAATTAATGTTTGATTCATTTTATGGAGAGACAAATTTTATCTGTATTTATTAAGCATTCAAACATGTTGCATAAAATGTTTGAATGCTTAATAAATATAGATAAAACTTGTACATTTGCATATAAAATGTGTATCAGCTGCACAATAATATAAAATAATGATGCATTTTATTCCCATTTTTGTATATTGTTGGTCACAAGTCTGGCTAATATAAATGTTTAAATGTGACCCTGAACAGTATGTAAGGGTTAAAGTCTCCTCATAGTAAAACATTACAGACTAGTTCTCTGTATAATGTTTTGTAATGAACCTTTAAACATGAACCTATATTCCTTTTTAACAGTAAGAAACTTTCTACAGGCCTCTTTTACATTTGATTTGTACTCACTTGCATGTTGCTACGACGATGATGAAGTGATGATGAAGTCTTTGAATAGATGAATTCTCTTTCTTTAGTTTCTCACTGAATGCAGCTTCTCAACACTCACCAGTTTCTTACTCAACAGTTTTCTTTCTTACAGGCTGATGTGAATGTTTGAGTAACAACATCGAGGAGTTGGTTGATCTGGTTTCAGAACTGATTTTGACTTTTTTATTAGCAACTAAATTTTGCAGCATCACTTTGTATTTTCTCTACTTTTTATAAATTACAATAAAAGTTAGTTCAGCTGTTTTGTCTCACCGGCAGCAGCTGTTTACCCTCCTGTCGTCCTTCCTCCCTCCTTCTCTCTTTCTTTCCTTCCTCCCTCTTTCCTACCTTACTTCCTCCATCCCACTTTCTTCCTTTCTCTCTTCCTTTTTTCCTTTCCTTTCCTTTCCTCCCTTTCTTCTCCTTTCCTTCCTTCTACCTCCCTTCTTTCCTTTCTCCCTACCTTCCTTCCTTCCTTCTCTCCTCTGTCCTTCCTTCCTTCCTTCCTCCTTCTTTCCTCCCTCCTTTCCTTCCTTCCTCCTCCCTTCCTTCCTTTCTCCATACCTTCCTTCCTTCTGTCCTCTGTCCTTCTTTCCTTCCTTCCTTCTTCCTCTCTTCCTTCCATCGTTCCTCCCTCCCTTCCTTCTTTCTTTCCTTCCTTGACTCGAGGACAACAGGAGGGTTAAAACACACAGTCAAGACATTTCTGAAACCAAAGAAACCATCTGATCTCTCCACTCTGCCCCCGCCCCACCCCCACTCCCCCCTCCTTTCATCTCCATCCTAACCTGTTGTGCTAAACTTCCTGCAGGCGGCCCAGGTGGTGCTCATCTCCTTGTTTGAGCTCAACACCCCAGAGTTCACCATGCTGCTGGGAGCTCTGCCCAAAACCTTCCAGGATGGAGCCACCAAGCTGCTGCACAACCACCTGAAGAACTCCAGTAACACCAGCAGCAGCAGCGTGGTGAGTTGAGCTAAAGTCCCACGCTGAGCAAAACAAAAGCAACAAATGGCGATTATAGAGAAGATCCAGCAAGAGTTTTATATGTTCCTGCCCTCCGATTTTCTAAACGCTGCCTTTTATATTTCATCATTATGTCATTTCTCTACAGGGGTCTCCGAGCAACACCATCGGCCGAACGCCTCAGCGTCACACTCCCAGCAGGACGAGCCCGCTCACGTCTCCAACCAACTGTTCACACGGAGGACTTTCACCAAGGTTAGCCGACCCGACCGCCACCGACCTGCTCTCTAACTTATTATTATGATGTTACTACTCTATCACTCCTCCTGCCCTGATGCACGGCTGTGTGTTGACCTACTGTACCGATGTGGCTGCAGTCTGTCATAATGTGTCAGTAATAGTCGAACTGATGCACAGTGTAACACAGTTTTTGGTTGGAGCATGTTAAAGAGTGAGCTGCTCAGAGGGTTGAATCATTTATTGGAGCATATTTGGGTAGAAATAAAGAAGACAAATCATTTTTTCAACAGATTAAATACAATTTAAAAAAACATCTTTTACCCACTTTGACTGATCGATTGAAATATTTCTTTAACCTTCGTGTCGTCCTCCCAGGTCTTCCTTCCTTCCTTCCTTCCTTCCTTCTTTTCCTTCCTCCCTTTTTTTCCTCCCCCCACCTTCCTCCCCTTCTTTCCTCTGTCCTTCTTTCCTTCCTTCCTCCCTTCCTCTTTTCCTTTCTCCCTCCCTCCCTCCTCCCTTCTTTCCTCCCTCCCTCCTACCTTCCTTCTTTCCTTCTTTCCTCCTTTCCTTCTTTCCTCCATCCTTCCTCCCTCCTTTCCTTCCTTTCTTCCTTCCTTCTTTCCTTCCTCCCTCCCTCCTTTCTTTCCTTTCTTCCTTCCCTCCTTCCTCCTTCCTTCCTCCCTTCTTTCCTTCCTCCCTCCTTCCACCTTCCTTTCTCCCTTCTTTCCTTCCTCCCTCCCTCCTTTCCTTCCTTCTTCCTCCCTTCCTTCCTTGACTCGAGGACAACATGAGGGTTAATTTGTGACTGTTACTGATGAAAATAATGAATGTACAAACCTTTAAGATTTTACTCAGGAGGGTTTTTCCTCATTTTTAAATATTTAACATGTTACTGAATACATATACTGCTGTTTTTAATTCTTTGAAATCAATATATGTTTTAATATTTAGTAAATAAATCATGATGTGGGTTTATTAGGAGCACACATGAGCTTAAATGGAGTCACAGTACCAATTAAACCTTTATTCATCAAATATCTTTATTTTATATTCCAAAATCTACATGAACTAATGAATACATTTTACAATGAGAGATAAATGTTGCTTTATAAGAAATGATCTCCCTTATAAATCATGTCAGTATCCATGACAACACAGCTGGACTGAGATTTTGGTGCTTGATGGCAACATTTACCCTAACAGCTGGAAACATTGGTTAGAAAATTAGAAAATTCATCAAATGTAATAAGTTAAATTATTTTGAATAAGTAATTTTAAATAGAGTGACTGGTAATCTGTAACCTATTAAATTTCCTAATATATACAGTACTTTACTTCTCTTTAACTGAGCAGCTCACTCAGCTGAAGCACTGTCTGTACAGTCAGCAGAAACCCAGAAATACATAAAGAAAAGAACAGAACAGAATAGAATAGAATATGACAGAATAGAAAAGAATATGACAGAATAGAATAGAATATGACAGAATAGAATAGAATAGAATAGAATATGACAGAATAGAATAGAATAGAATAGAATATGACAGAATAGAAAAGAATATGACAGAATAGAATAGAATAGAATAGAATATGACAGAATAGAAAAGAATATGACAGAATAGAATAGAATATGACAGAATAGAATAGAATATGACAGAATAGAATAGAATAGAATATGACAGAATAGAATAGAATAGAATATGACAGAATAGAAAAGAATATGACAAAATAGAATAGAATATGACAGAATAGAATAGAATAGAATATGACAGAATAGAATAGAATAGAATATGACAAAATAGAATAGAATATGACAGAATAGAATAGAATATGACAGAATAGAATAGAATATGACAGAATAGAATAGAATATGACAGAATAGAATAGAATATGACAGAATAGAATATGACAGAATATAATAGAATATGACAGAATAGAATAGAATAGAATATGACAGAATAGAATATGACAGAATATAATAGAATATGACAGAATAGAATATAATATAATAGAATGGAATGGAATAGAATAGAAAGTGTTATTGTCTTTATATTTGACATATAATGAGATTACAGGTGCCACTCCATTTATGCTTTGAATACAAATTTAAAAAAACATGACAATCAGATAAAAACATGACACATGCAGCTAAAAAAGATAGATAGATAGATAGATAGATAGATAGATAGATAGATAGATAGATAGATGGATAGATGTGATTTCTGTGCTGTAGTTGAAGCTAAAGTATAAATATGTCTTATGTGTTTTGTGGGATTCTGCTACTTTCCTCTGAATTAACACTTTCGCTTTAACCTTAAAGCTCAGACTAGTTTCTTTTTGTCTTCTCTCTTTTCCGCACACTTGTCGTTTTTTCTCTTCATCGTCACCTCACCTCGTCTTGCATCGTCTTCGTCTTCGTCTCGTGGTATCCTCCTCTTCTTCCTCTTCCTCCTCCTACCTCCATTCTCCTCATTCTCTCACTTCCTGTCCTGTCCATCCTTCACTCCCTCTCCCCGGCTGCGCTGTGGCAACAGTCGGTTATGGGGTTGGGGTGTCGACGGACTGTCAAAGAACCCCCCCGCCCCTCCTCCTCCTCCTCCGCCTCACTCCACCCCTGCTGCCCCCTCCCTAAGGGTCCTACGCAGAGCATACTCACCCAGGTAATGAGGGGGGGCTGAGACATAAAAGGAGATTAAAGCCCTCAAGGAAACCAGAACCTTTCTCCTATTTCCTATTTCCAAATGTCCCTTTTTCCCCCCAAACCTGCTGTAGTATATTTTAGTTGTCTAGTTTATTACTCCATCATGTCTGAATAGGAGAATCGTGTAACATGGCTTCAGTAATGTGCTTAATGCTGTGTCAATAATAAAAGACTAAAAACTAATCTATTTCTAAATCAGTTCTAAAAACTTTGCATGAAAACAGAAAACTAATTCAATGCTTGTGTGTCTTTTCTTTTTTTTTTTTTTTAATAATTTGATATGATTCTTATTAAAAATGTGTGTTTTCTGTCTGTGTTTGTGTGTCTGGTAGCATGATGGAGTACGACACAGAGAATATGAACTCTGAGGAGATTTACAGTTCGCTGCGTGGCGTCACCGAGGCCATTCAGAGCTTCAGCTACCGCAGCCAGGAGGACCTGAACGAGCCAATCAGACGGGAGGGAAAGAGGGACGACGCGGTGAGTTAGACATTTTAATATAGTGAGATTTTCCTAAATATTCCTGCTTGGAAAAATGAGATTCCATACTGTTCATAATCTGATTCATAATTAGTCTCTACATCAATTCACATTATAAATTCCCCATCAGTCATTAATGAATGTTTGATTCATCCTTAATGAAGCTGTACTCTATTTATTAAAAAACACATTCACAATCAGTATTTTATGATCCAGGAGAACATTTTATAGAATATGAAGAAAACATGGTGAATGTGTGTCAGTTGTTTCTTCTATACTGTGGGTCACATTAGGAAAAGTCCTGCTAAATGAAATGTGTATTTGGTGTTTTTACAGCTCTCAAATGTAAAAAAAAAAAGGGGGGGCAATTTGACCATAAACAGTTTGTAAGCCTCAATCTAGCATTACTGGTTGGCAGCTGTGTAGTGAAATCAGCCTAATTAATTGAAGTTAAATGTTTTTCCTGCAGTTCCTCCTGTTTATCTCTATGCTAAACAACACATTGTTTTAGCTGTAAGACCCTTAAGATCTTGTATCCTTGAACCATTTCACCTTTTAATGGGAAAGATTACATTTCAATTCAACATGTTGATGGAACTTGAATACCATATAAACAGGGTGGAAGTTTCTGGCACAACCTCTCCTTCTTCCAAGGTGCATGGAGGAGGGAAAAAATCACCAAAAAAAAAAACTCAAATCAAAAAGTAAAAAACTCTGATGCTGTCAAAAAAAAATCATATCTTACTCTGCATAAACAAGAAATCCTTCATTTATTTAGTTTGGCAGGAGTGTGCAGCTCATAAAAGCCTTGAATCATAACGACTTGAAGCTCCATCAGTTAAAGAACAATCATCTGAGAGTTAGAAAGAGTTTAGATACAAGAAGAAAATAGCTTTAAATCATGTCTCTCCTCTCCTGCTGTCTCTCAGGCCGGTAGAGAAGGCGTGGCCTCGTCTCCCGGCTCTGACGCCCGTCTGGGTTTGGACGTGGTGGAAGGGGGTCGCACCGCCTTGGACAACAAGACTTCTCTGCTCAACACGCCGTCGTCACGCTCCTTCACTGGGCCGCGGGGCAGAGAGTTCGCCCCTTACGGCTACGGAGAATCCATCTGCACCTACGACAAGAGCGCCCTGAAGGAAGCCGTGTTTGATGATGACGTGGAGCAGTTCAGAGACTGTGAGTTCAGCTGCTGTTAGATAGAAATGATATAAAGATGATAATATACTGCGCCAAAATCTTTTTAGGTCTGAAAAAAAGAGTTTTTAATTATTTAAATGCTTAATTTAAATGTGTTACAGACTTATCAATATTTGCTATGTGATTTAATTCAAATTTAACTTTTCAGATGGCTTCAAACACAATGAACAGAATTACACTCAGATTCTATACATAACTTCTTATATACAATATAGAAACATCATTAAAATAATAAAATATATTAACATACTACTGAAAAACTCAACTGAAATGAAACTCATACACATAATTGACGTGTTTTCTACTCCACATCTACTTTTACACTATATTCTCACACTCTGTCACAATATTTCATGATTCGAGCTTTTAGAGCTTTTATTTTGCTGACTTTTGCAGTTCTGAACAAGAAAGTAAAAAGATGATGACAGGAATGAAAGGGAGCTTATGTCCACATAGTGCATGTGTTTAAATCACTGTGCCAGTCCATCTGTCATCCACCATCAGTCCATCATGTAGTGAGGTCATGTCATGTTGATCTGACAGCACAGATGAAGAGTCCTGAAGGGTTACTGCTCTTAAAATCATACTGAGACTTAAAATATTCTGTCAGATACAAATGTGGTAGAAGATTATTTACAGTCTGTATTGAGCCTCATGCAGGAAGCCACACACTAGCAAATCCTCTATGATTGTCGGCCATGTCTAAGATTTGTATTTCATTGTTTTATTACACACTGATTAATGGGATTCACTAGTGTTTTCTTATGTGTGCTCTTCTCTCAGGTAATCGAGAGCATTCGTACCAAGATAATAAAAAAAACATCAGTTCACAAATTGTTTGAAACATAAGTTTTAAATTTAAGGAACATAAAAAACATGACATGCATATCATAAAATCCAAGTTACATTATCTTCCAGAGTAATTATAATGATTGGATTGTTACATTTATGAGTTTAAGAACTATACTATACTATTGGTTGACTGATCTCAATTAAGTTTATTTAACTTTATGTAAGTTTCATTAATCTTCTTCTTCTTGCTACCTTTTTTTTTGGGTGGCTTCTCTCTGATTCCTGGACATGTGTCAGAGTATTTGCACACAGCACAACACAACAACTGCCCTTATTTAGACTTTAGAGTTCATTACTTCTGATAATAACAAACAAACAATCAGTCTCACGCCTCCAAATGAAGATCAAGTGGGATTTATCATTCAGCACATCTGGCTAAGAGCAGAGTTAACATCTGGAGTTAACTTATTTCCACATGAGGCCCAATCAATCAAGCAATATAGTTTAAGTACAGACTGAGAACAACATAAAGAAAAGGAATAAAAAGAAAGAACAGATGTGTTGCATTGTGATCATTATATTATAAAGTTGACAACACAAGCCAACCTGTGCATCAGTTGTTGTTGTCATCACATCCTTTGCACCCCTCCTGTCTCCTGTTACCCCTCTATCTACCCCCCCCCCCCATCCACTTCCACCTCCCCACCTCCACCTTCATCCCTCCTCCACACCTCCCCTGCTCCCCTGCTCCTCCTCCTCCTCTCCAGGCCGACGTCAGGAAAGTGGTGAAAACAAGATGACGCACCCCAAGGTCTTTGGTCCTGGTAAAGATGCCCCTCCGCCCCCCGTCCGAACCCCCTTGCCCCTCCCTCCCTCCCTCCGCCTTATAGACTTATTAAAACTAGACAGATTTACTGACTCACTCCTTCACTCCACTCACCCTCCGTCTGTGTTTGCATTATTCACTCAACTCTCTCAAGTCCCGTCACTGTTTTATCATTTTCTACTAAACTTCACCTCTGACCTGAATCCTCAACTCTTACTCCAACCTCAATGTTTAAGTGATTGTGTTACAATGACTAATATGAGTTTCTGTTTAGAATGGCATAGAATATATAGTATAAACTGCACACTGACACCTATAACACAATATTATTTTAGTTTATTAATGGATACCCATGAGCTATTACTATTGGGGGTCCACACAGGTAATCTATAACAATATACACAGATATTCATACAAGAGAAACACATGATGAGTATAGCAAGAAAGGAAAAAAAAGAATAATCTAAAACACATACATCACTCCTCTCCATTTACACTATATTTCAAGAGAGGAGTTAGATAAATATGATCCACAATATATATCTATGACATCAGATTATTCAATTATCATATTTTGTAAGATGCATTTTTTTAGTATTTTAGTTAAACAGTGATAAATGGTTGCTGTTGATATGAGACAACCATTAAAAAATATGAGAATTAAGCTGCACATCTTTTTTATCCTTCAACTGTATATACAACGTTTTTTTATGGCATAGACAAAATGATTTTCCTTTAATGTTAAAATCCATTTTAAATAGATACATTTACAGTATGATGGATTTCTGTTCTGAAATCTAACATTTAAAGGCAGTGATTTGCTATATTTTTCTTAATGTCACTAAATCTCATGTACAGAACCAAATCAACAATTAACTAATCTACTTATAAGTATTGTGTGTGTGTATGTGAAGCCTCATATATCTTATTCCTCTGTGCTGTGGACTTCCATTGTCATCCAAAAACAACTTAAAATATATCAATGAGCCAACTTGGTGCACTGGGTGACGTGCTTCTTTATTAGAGAGAGAGAGAGAGAGAGAGAGACTCAGTGCATCATGGGAGTCCCCCCGCAGTCTAAGCCTATAGCAGCATAAGCTAAGAGCTCTAAGAGCCCTAACTATAAGCTTTATCAAAAAGGAAAGTTTTAAGCCTACTCTTAAATGTAGGGAGGGGGTCTGCCCCCCCGGACCGAATCTGGAAGTTAATGAAGCTCTGCACATGCTCAGTACTGTCCATCATACAAGGAACTACTCTCCTAAGACTGGAAACATGGTCGCTGTTATTAGTCTTTGGTGGCCATTATTAAAAAATAAAAATAAAATACTGTGTCCATAGTTTTCATGATGAAGGAACGTGTATTTTGGACAATATCAAATGTCTACAGCACAGAGGAATAAGGACTATATCCGGCTTTGACTTTAGACCTTCGTTAAATACTTAGCTTTTAACATTATCGTGCATTCTGAGATGTGTTTCTCATACAGAATGCACGTCTTTTTGCATGTCATGTCATTTGATATTCAGTCTTAAAAGTGAATTGGTCCCTAATCAAAGTGAACATATGCATTTTTTAAAACTGAATTGAATTTCTATTAATCTTTAAAAACAACATTTATAAACTCAGATTACACGAACGATGGAAGATGCTAATATTGGGTTGTGATGTCTAACTTGTTCCTCTCGTCCTCTGTCCACAAGCAGTCGGTCAGGATCACTCAGACATGGTGGCCGACCTGCTTAAAGAACTGTCCAATCACAACGAGCGTTCGGAGGAGCGTAAAGGCGCCTTGGTGGAGCTGCTGAAGATCACACGAGAAGACAGCCTGGCCGTGTGGGACGAACACTTCAAAACCATCCTCCTCCTCCTGCTGGAGACACTGGGGGACAAAGATGTACGTATGAGTGTGTTTATGTGCCTTTATTGAGGTTTTTTAATTATCATACAGTAAAATCTTGTGAATATTAGCATGGAGAAGATACTTATCAAAGCCCTAACCCTTTAATCTGATAGAATATGAGTATCTAACATGGAATAATTGGATATTTACCTGACTGCTCATGCTCCTTTTTCCACCAGCACACCATCCGAGCTCTGGCCCTGCGCGTGCTGAAGGAGATTTTAAGGAACCAGCCGGCCCGCTTCAAAAACTACGCCGAGCTCACCATCATGAAGACGCTGGAGGCTCACAAAGACTCTCACAAGGAGGTATAATGCTCCCACATACAGGCTGGAGAACTGGGTTTATACATTGCTGCATTTTAAAGCTTCTTTATTGATTTATTTCTTTAGTTTTGGAAGTTTTTGCGCCCTTTTAGCTTTGTTTTGGTCTCCACCAGCATCTAAGAAAAGTTTCCGACTGCTCTTTTATCTGCAAAAACTTCCACTACATTCCCCAGCTGGTCACTGAGTTTGTCTGTCGGTCTGTTTAGTGTTGGGCAGATAACGTACAGCGAGGATTATCAAGAGTTTTCTCACTGGAAGAGAAACACCTGCTGCTGCTGCTGCTGCTGCTGCTGCTGGAAGTTTAATTACAGCAAAGCACCAAAACACTGCAGCTCTCATAAACTAAACTGAGACATTTAGCCTCTTTTAGCTCAGTGTGTGTGTGTGTGTTCATCACTTCAAGCATCACTGATCACAGTCATTTGAATTATTGGTTATATAAAAATATTGATTCATGCAGGTTTAAACAGAGCAGACTCTCTCTATCACATTCATTTTGTTGACAGTATTAAGACATAAAGTGACATCTTCCTCTTTCAATTCATAAACTTAAACACCACATTTGTGTTAAAAAGCTTTCAGACAAACTAAACTTTAAAATGATGTAAAACTTTTTAAGATTTCTATCATATGTGTTGCACCACTCACATGTCTACATATGGAATACCTCAGACATTAAACAGCATACAGTTCAAAAAGGTTATAAAAGTCTTCATAGTCCTCTAATCCATATTAACAATGACTGAATGAATACTTAATCAGTTATCAATGATCAATTATTATAAATCAGTAGCTGAACAGAGCCATCAACATGTGACCTTGAGCTCAGGAACACAAAGTTACGGTGGTTTATTCGGGGTTACTACCAGTAAGGTACAGAGAGTGCGTCACACACATCAAACACACACACACACACACACACACACACACACACACACACACATCAAACGCTGACACCTTAAATACACACTGAGGCTTTTAGATTAAACCCCCAGATCAATAATAATTCACCAATTGGGATAAATAAACAGTGTTTAAACGCAGATCTTTATTTGACTAATACTTAAAAAACATCAAAAATCAATATTTTCTTATAGAAATCTCTCTCAGTATCTGGATAATTAAGTTTTTTATCAATTTCTTTGCTTTTGAGAAACCAGAACAATCATTTTCAGTCTTCTGCAGGTGTGTTGAGCCATAAAAAGACCTTTAGAGTATCAGTCTGGTCCAAAATAAATAAAACCTTTGATCAGAAAAAGGTGATTTCCTTTCAGGTAAATTGTTACATCTTCAATTTGGCTGAACTAATAATATCACATAAATCTTAATGCACATGTGTGTCTTGTGTTAATGTGCTTTTAGGTGGTTCGTGCAGCTGAGGAGGCGGCCTCCACCTTGGCCGGCTCGATCCACCCGGAGCAGTGCATCAAGGTGCTCTGCCCCATCGTGCAGACGGCCGATTACCCCATCAACCTGGCCGCCATCAAGATGCAAACCAAAGTCATTGAACGCATCGCCAAGGACTCTCTCCTGCAGCTGCTGCCAGACATCATCCCAGGACTCCTGCAGGTCTGTTACTGTAAACCAAAGACACACCAAAAACACACTGATTTAAATTTTTTATAGATTGGGTTAAATTACCAAAATAAAACACCTTTTATCTTTATTTCTGACTGAGTAGCAGCTTTTAAAAGGTGCAAAAAAAAGACACAATTAATGCATATACTTTTAACAGACAGCATCTATAATATTTTTGCCAATTTGTGTTGCTGAAATAACAGGAGAGCAGGTGATTTTGGATCGCAGACAGCCGAAATGTTCTCGTCTGCTTATTTGGACAATGTGCATATTTGGACACTGGGAATTATTTGCCTTATTTGTCCCTGGAAATGTTTGCGTGTACTTTGCCCTCTCTGACTGGACTCCTCCCATGTTCCTGGTGACCCCTGGTGTGTGTGTGCGTGCGTGCGTGCCATTGTGCGTGCGCGGTGCCTGATGCTGCCTCCTCCTCTCCGCAGGGCTATGACAACACAGAGAGCAGCGTTCGCAAGGCCAGTGTGTTCTGTCTGGTGGCTATCTACTCTGTGATTGGAGAGGACCTCAAACCCCACCTGGCACAGCTCACGGGCAGCAAGGTAGGGACCGTTGCCAGCAAGTGTCTCTCTGCATGCACACACACACACACACACACACGTACACACAATAACCAGCACCTCTTCAACAGACGCAGAGTCTTATCATCTTCCCATGTTGTTATTTCTCAGCCGGTTTGAGCCGGAGTCATATTTGCCCTACTTTCACTATGACATGTGTCCCTGGGTTACGTAAGGATGCGTGCCGAGGGTCAGGTTCACCTTGAATGGAGGGACCACCACCACCTCACTTACAATCTGGTGGACAGCTGATGCAGCAGCTATTTTTGAAAAGTAATCTTAGTGCAAACAAAAACATAGAGTAGAAAGTAGTAGTCAGAAAAGAAAGTAAGAATAAGGAGCCAGACTCACTCTGCAAAACATACTGAGTTTGATAAGCAGCCAAATTTCAGAATAAAATACCTTTTTTGTTATATTTCAGTGTTTCCTTTAACTTCTTCTGCACTTATAAAGACATTAACAGAGTTTGAGAGTTTGAAATGAAGAGATAACTTGTTGCTTCTTCATCATTTTGGGAAGAAGAGCATTATCTGCCTTCATTTCATAAAGTTGTGTTTCTTTGACTGGAAGAACTTTTCCTCAGCATCTTATTATCACTGCCACCACTAAATTCACTTAGTTTGGATCGTTTCTCATTTTAAATAATAAATCTGCTTTACATAATGTGAGTAGATTGATGTTTGAGGCTCTGATGCTGCAGCAGCTCCAGATAAATATTAATTGGTTTGAGATGAAGGTGGAATCATGTTCCCTCCACAAACGAAAAACAATTGAAGCATCAAGAACAACTTTATTAAGAGACAGACGCTTTTCGGCTTCAGACTCCTTTCTTTCTCCATGTGCTATGGAAGTTTTCACACAGATTCAAGTCTTTTAAAAAATGCTTTAAAGTTATGAATCATCAAGGTGAGATACATTAGATCTCTTATCTCATCTCTACATAATGTAACAGATACTGTTGCAACACAAGTAAATAATTTGAACCTAGATTTTGGTTATAATTATGTAGCTAAAACAATCAGTATCTGTTTAATCAGTATAATCAGTGTAATGATGTACATGAGTGAGCTGATTAACAAGACAGGAAACAAGAAGAAAAACATACATGGTTCTTTTTTACGTTTCTCTAATATTTGCTTTTATTTGATGTGATTATTTAAAGCACCAAATCACAACAAAAATGATCTCAAGGCTCTTTAATTTAATTTAAAGAAACCAACATTCCCCCCTGTGAACAGCTCTTCCTTTAACAGTAGAGACCTAAAGCAGACATAACATACTAACTAGTTAAACCTCTTCAAGCTTATAAAAACCTATTAAAATCAATCTATCTATGATGATGTACATGAGTGAGAGGATTAACCAGACAGGAAACAGTAGGGAAAAAACACTTATGCACTTAAAACTATTTTTACTTAAGGTTGTTTCTGAGTTTAGTTGATTATTCAATTCAGTTTGATCTATACAGACCCAAATCACACACTAAAATGATCTAAAGACACTTTTCACATTCAGCAGGTCTCAACCAGAGTCTTTTCATTTCATTTAGGCAGCAAAGAAAAACTCTCCTTTAACAGGAAGAAACTTCAAGCAGATGTGATATACTAACTGGTTAAACCTCTTCAAGCATGTAAAAAACTATTAAAATCAATCAATCTATAATTAGAAAACATCACTCTTTCATAGAAACCAAGAAAAGATGCTCGTACATGATGAAGTGAATATTTATCTTCTTCATTTCTTCTTCCTGAAATTTAAAAAATAAAAGTTAACTGTTTCCTGTTGTTGTTTGTTGTTAACAGATGAAGTTATTGAACCTCTACATCAAGCGAGCCCAGACGACCAACAGCAATAGCAGCAGCTCCTCGGACGTCTCCTCTCACAGTTAATGGAGGGGAGCTGTTTTTCCTTGGGAGACGCCCCGACACCCCGACGCCCGACCCCCTCCCCTCCCTGCGGCTGGACGGCTGTCCGAGACGCTCCTCTCAGACTCCTCTATCTCTGAGCTTCCCTTCCTCGGCATCATAACTCAAACTCCACTGCGCTTTTCTTTTTTTTCCCCTCCTCCTCTTCCTCCTCTTCCTCCTCTTCCTCCTCTTCCTCCTTCCGCCCCTGCCTGCCTTTTTTTGGCTCTGGAAACTTTTTGAATGTAACTGTGGATTGATTTTAGAGCGGTGGGGGAAGAGACTCGACATATTTAAGAGGTTTTTCTTTTTTTGGGGGATCGCTTCATGAAAGAAAGAATTGCACTTTCTCTTCCTCGCGCCTCTTTTTTTTTCTCTCTCTCTCTCTCTCTCTTACTCTCTCTTTATAAACGAGAGATTCTCCTGCAGCCGTTACATTTTGGTGGAATGAGGAGTTCATGTTTGAGATTCATGCAAAAATATCTGCATCAAAAAGTTGAGGAAATAATAATAATAATAATAATAATAATAATAATAATAATAATATTAATGAGGTGGTGCAAGAAATTTCTGTCAAATCGACTCCAGCTGTGGGATGAAATGTCATTTGGCTGGCCCAGTGATGGTAATAAATAAGCCCAGAGGTTTTTGGGGATGAATTCAGATTTTGGGGAACATAAAAACCAAATATTTATAAAAGAAAAAAAAAGATATGTGTAAGGGAACAATATGACAGAAAATAGAAAGAACTTAATTATCATTTTTAGTTCATATTTTAATTTTATTGATCATAATCTCAGGCTCAGAGAAGCCTTTACATTGTTTTTTTTTAATGTTAATTTGTAATTAAGAGTGACATAATGAATTGAACCCCCCCACCCCCCACCCCCCTCCCCTCTTTTCATGAAACTAAAATAACTTTTCAAGCTTCGGAAATTGACAATCCTTAAAAATGAACGTGCAGATATTTAAGTTTGAGGTACAGAAAATGAAATTGCTGTTAAACTGCACGAGTTAAAAAATCAGCAGACGAGTCTTTAAAAAGTTGTGTTGCTTGTATCATTTGAGTTTTTTCCACTCTTGAGCTTTCCATCTCGCATCGAGCTCAAAAAACTTTCACGCTTTCAGAAGATGCCATCGGCGAGGCTGAAGAGGAGATCCTTCAACTTTGTAAATAACCGCAGATGTTTTTTTCCCTGCTCGGATGTTTTTGGGGGGAAAGAGAAATAAAGAAAGAGAGACAGATCCGAGACAGGTGGAAAAAAAACAACAAAAAAAAGAGACATGACCAGGCCTTATTCACTTCACACACACACACACACACACACACACACACACACACACACACACTCGCACACTCGCTCATGTCTCCTGATTTAAGGGGACACAGAGAGTGGATGGGATGTACAGCACTGTAACTCTTGACTCTCAAGAAGAAGAAAAAAAATGTGAATCTGTATGAAAAAGAAAAAAAAAAAACACCAACGGACCCCAGCAGTGTTTTCTTTGACCTGTGATGACGATGACGCAATTACAGTATTAGTTGTTTCCTCCTCTGATCTCCTTCAGTTCCCACCTTCACCTTAACAACCACAGCTTCTGCAATAACCTGCAAATAATTCAAACCACACATATGAGGAAGAAAAAGGTTTTTTTGTACATACACCTTTTTTTTTTTTTTTTTTGTCCATATGTCCATAAAAAAAGAAAAGTGATGAACAGGTTGACTTATCTCACTACTACTTTTTTCCCCCCCGCACGTTAGCAAAGTAGCTTGCATGTAACCTCTGCAGCACACACACACACACACACACACACACACACAGTCAACGTTGTGCTGCTTTGAATTGAATTGAACTGAATTGAATTGAAGGTGGGCCCGGTGATTTCTTTCGGCTGTTTAAAAGTGCACTTGTAACATCATCATATTACTCATTTATTCTGATTTAAGGTTTCAAATTAAGAGGAAGTGGATCAAAAAAAAGAAAAAAAAAAAGAAAAGGTAGAGAAAGGAGCACCAACTACTGACCAGGTGTATTTTAGCCGGTAGCTGGAAATGCATACCTCAAAATGTTTGATTTCAGTGTTTAGTTTAAAAAGGTATCAAATGATGTTAAAATTTAAAAAAACAAACAAAAAAAAGCTTTAAAAAGTGTTTGATTCATGCTCGATCTCTCTCTCTCTCTCTCTCTCGAAGCTGATTGATTTCTGTCGTTTTCACCCCTGGTACTTCTTAAAGAGATACGAGTCTGATCTGATTTCTATGATATAATGAGACAAGAGAGAAGGGATCTTGACTTATTCCGCTTTTCTTTTTTTCTTTTTTTTTAAAGATGAACTCATACTTTGCTAACGTCTAATCATCATATAAAAAAGGAAGTGTTAAATAATTCCTGCTTTTTCTCGTGGATCTGGGAGTGTGAAAGACAATTACTGTACGTATTATTGAGGTTAATCCACTGCAAACAAACAAAACAACAAAACAACGGGCCAATTCTTTTTATTTAAGTTAAATGAATGTACAAAATTTACATGTGTGTGTGTTAATTTGCTCTTTTTACATAATGTTTTCATTGTTTTATGTTTTTTTTTTTCTTAAAAAAATGCTATAAAATTTTAAGTAATGGTACTGAAAACGTTCTCATACGCCCGTCTGCACTCGTACGTGACTTTTTTTTTCCTTCCAACAGTTTCGGACCTTTTTAAATCAGTCGAGTTTTAAAGGCTGCTGCTGCTGCACCGATTACAGCAAAAAAAACTAAAACTGTAGTTGGCATGACGACGGAGGGGGAAAAGAAAAAAAGTTCACAAATCACCCAAACTGCTGGTCGCTAGCATCTGTTACCACACTGCTGGTCTTATAAGAGACAAGATGGTATTCCTTGCAAATTGTTCACTATGCATGTTATACAGCACACTGTCTTTCTTTTTTTTTTTCTTTTTTTTTTTTTTGCCTCAATCGCTCATGTAATATTCATACCTGTATTTATATATTTTATTTTATTTTATTTTGTTCTGTTCCCTCATGATAAACTGTACAGAAGGCTCTTTTTTTTTTTCTTTTTTTTTTTTTTGTTAACATCCACCTGTGATAGATTTGCAACAATGTAAAACTGTTTGCTCTAGAAATAAACAGACTTAAGAGTTGATCTGGATGGGTTCGTGTTTTTTTGTGTGTGTGTGTGTGGAAGTTTTTTAGATCTTTTGGGAGTATTTAAACCATTTAACCCATTTAAGCTGGGAAAGCATTACCGCATTTCTACCATTAAAACCGGGGGGGGGGGGGGGGGGCGCTGTTGCATAATTCTACCGTTAAAGCCGGGAAAGCGGATACGTCATTTTTAGTATTTGTGTTTTTTTCCACCTATTTCCATTTTTCTCTTGGCCGATGAAATGCATCAGAATATACACGTGGGAGTGTCGCAATGAGTTTGTTGAATTTTTTAAAAACTTTATTGAATGTTTGGACAAATAAACTCAACTTCTCATGAAAGCTGCAGGTATAAGCTCTCAAATACTTTTTTGAATTTCATTTCTATCTGCTACGGAGCCGCCTGAGAAGTCAATTATTTAGTAGGCGTTGACACTTCTGTTGAATTTCCAGAAAGACTTCAGGTTTTAGGGGGTTATTTTAAAATCATAGGTTTTATAGGCATTTTTTCCAGGCGTGTTAGGCCTAAATGGGTTAAAGATTTAAAGCAGGGGTGTCAATCTCGTAGAGTTCGAGGGTTGCACATAAAGCCCAATTTGAGTTTTGGGTGAGCTGAACCAGTAAAATCATTCCATAATAACTTATCAACAGGGTTCCCACCAGCACTGGGAAACCTGGAAAATGATTGACCAATTTCCCAGTTATGGAAAATGAGAGAAAAAGTCAAATGTCCTGGAAAACCTTGAGTTGTCCTGGAGTATTATTTCTCCTCCCTTTGCTTCTCTCTGCCTTTTGAAGGAATGTAAAAGGTTTAGAAGTAGTAGTTTAAAGCAGGGGTGTCACATATCTCATTTTAGTTCGAGGGATGAGCATAAAGCCCAATTTGAGCTCAAGTGGGCCGAACCAGTAACACTATTCCATAATAATCCATAGTCTGTTCTTAAGCTTAGTTTAGTTTAGTTTAGTCTAATTTATTTGTTTCATGTACAAGAAGACTAACAAAGCAAATAATCATATTTCCCACCTCGCTGTCCCTCATCTCCACCACATCTACTACCAAGCTGAAAGGGAAACAAAACAAAAGTATAAATAAATAAAGCAGTTATTTAGAATAGGTGTAGGCTGAAGCATATGCTCATAGCACCAATCCCTTCTTTCATTAACGATTCAATAGATTCCA
This sequence comes from Scomber colias, assembly GCA_021039105.1. Classification (NCBI taxonomy): domain Eukaryota; kingdom Metazoa; phylum Chordata; class Actinopteri; order Scombriformes; family Scombridae; genus Scomber; species Scomber colias. The sequence continues at coordinate 208,553 of JAJDFG010000177.1, forward strand.
ATGTGTATAATAAACCCAAACATCCACAACAGTTGTCTATATACATAATACACACACAACAATACAGTGAAAACACACACACACACACACACAACGATACAGTGAAAACACACACACACAACAATACAGTGAAAACACACACACACCACCACAAGCCGTCTTCAATGGGCACTCTCAGAGTGAAACCAGAATGATGACTGAGAAAAGTACAAAAAATGTTTTTGAGGGTGCTTGCCCCCGGGCCTCCTGCTAGGGTGATGGCGGGATAAGTTGTCTGTCATATTGTAGCAGCTGAAAATGTGCTGGAAAAGTCCTGGGAAAAGAGTGGGAACCCTGTAAGAAATAATATAACCATATATTTACTTTGAAAAATGAGCAGTTTGAACAATATTACATCTGTTTTTTTCAGGTTATTTTGCACAAAAGCTGCTTGACAACATTCAGAGAGCAGAGAAAGTTTTGTTTTAGGTTTTACACACTACTATCACACAGTATCATGTCCTATTTCACCTAACAAATTAAATGTTTTATGTCTTATGTAATTCATTGAAACTGAAACTGACTTAATAGAACTTAATGAAACCATAAAAAGAAAATCCTCATAACTACTTATAACCTTAACAATCTTATAAAACCTAAACACCAAACTATAACATAATATAATATTTTCATTTTTGTACATTTTTGGACCACTATAGGGAAAGCCCTCCCATTATCCCCCCCCCCCCCCCCCCCCCTCTCATGCAGCCTGAACCTTGCTCTGTGACTCCCACCAGGTTACCAGCAGCAGCAGCATTGCCCAGTTGTCCATCCAGCAGTTGTGAGCACATGCATGCTCTGAGCGCTGAGGTGTGCTTAACTGCTCAAACATTAACCTGAGCAGACTTTGAGATGACCTGCCTCTGATCTTTGGTCAGTTTTGAGGAGCGGACAGCATTTGAAGAGACCAGACAGCAGCAGCGGCATGTTTAAATGAAAAGTGCATGTTAAAGATTTAACTGGTTAGATTTAACTGGTTTAAAAGCAAAAGAGGATAATTATATTTACTACCATTCATTTAAAGGCTTTTTGTCCACCTCCCTGCAAACCTTGCGTCTGTTCCCTCTGTTTGATTTCACACACTGTACCTCCAAACATCATTACCCTAAGTGAGTTTAAAGTCTAGCTTTAGGGCCATACTGTTGGCAGTGTCAACAACTGCTCAAATTAAGCTGCTACTAATGCATCAACCCCTTGATGGTGGGAGGTGTGCCTGCTCGCTCTCCGCCTCTCAAAGGTCATCCAAGGTATGCTATTGGTGATGACATCATCAGGAGGGTATAAGAGCTGGTGGTGAGGTTTTGGGCTGCAAACCTCTCAACTGAAGCAAGCAAGCAAGCAGGCGCAAAAAAAGCATCTTCCCCCCGTGTGGTCCTGGGACAATAAGAAGACAACGCACTGGAAAATATGCTGTTCTGCCATTCCCAGCCTGAGTCCTACCACCAGCACTCTGCTAGTTACATTAGGTAAAGCACAAAAGCCACCTTGACCAGCTTCAGAAACTTGTAGATTTCAGGCAATTGCATCTTTTTTCACACAATAGGTTAAATCAGATCAGTGCTTGACTTGCACAAGAGTATATAGAGAATATGCACAGATGTAGAAGTGCTAATATGGCTTAAAGCTAATTTTATAATGTGCAGATTTGCAGGAATTCTGCCTCAAGGAGCACAGTTTTGTTCAAATTTTAAAATTACTTTCAATGCCTCATTTTAAAGGAGCATTGCATTCAAAATTCACACTTAGACTGCAATTATAGATACTATAGAACTATACTTTTTTACTGCTGATACTCTTACAATGAATTGTGCTAGATAAGAAGCCTTTTTTTGTCAGAACAACCTTTTTCACCTTTGTTAGATAAAGAAAAAAACAGGACAGTCACCTTTTACTATCGTCCATATTTCCTGAGAAGTGACCTCCTGTTCACAGCTCCTCTTCTTCTCCCTCTGCTCTCTTTCACAGAGAGGCCTTGGCGCCTTTCTTGAAAAACGAAGAAGCAAAACTTATGGCAGAAAATGGTGCGAAGAGGACGCCATACCAGTACATTCTGTGCGCAGCCACCTCGCCGGCTGTGAAACAGCAGGAGGAGACTCTCACTTATCTCAACCAAGGTAGCTATCTGTCCTGCCAGTTGAATGTGCACAGTTTGACTAAATGGACTGGAGCTCATTTTGTCACATGCAGTCCCAGCAGCAGCCGCAGCAGCAGCAGCAGGGTTAGATTAAAGGAGCAGTGTGTAGAAATTAGTGGCATCCAGCAAAATTGGAATATAATGTTCATAATTATGTCTTAAGTAGTGTATAATCACCTGCAAATAGGAATCATTGTGTTTTCGTTACCTTAGAATGAGCCTTTTATATCCACACAGAGAGTGGGTCCTCTTAAATCACTGTATGTTCTCCTGATTTATAGATATTTTATTGATACTTCTCAGGAAATTACTTGGTTTACAGCAGCTACAGTCAACAACAGGCAGCCACACATAACATGAAACAGGTCTGTAAATATCCACAGGTGAGGAGAAAAACTAAAACTAGTTACTAAAACACCCAAAATTATACTAATAAAACAAGAATGTACGTAATAAATAATATTAAAAGACTGTGAGAGAGCATAAAATGTATCTTGCATGCATGAAAGAGAAAGAGGTAGGTTATTCAATTGGTTGCAATCTGCACTTTCACCACTAGATGTCACTAAATCTCACATACTGGTCCTTTAAAATCCTGCTGATGTGGCCTTTTTAAATCCATTAGAAGTCAAGAGGTTTAGGCTAAATATTATGATGATTTACACAAATATGTTGCTGCAGTTTGAGACTCTGAAGCACAGACAGTTGTCTCCAAATGCCAGAAACCAGTGAGCACACACTTATGTATGGAGTCATCAAGATAATACAAGACAGAGTTGATTTTTTTGCATGAGTGACAGAACTTCAAATCTAAATGGTCTGGTTTTATAGAAGGAAAGAAAGGCCAAACTCATCAAACTTTTCATACCACTGAATTTATAGCATTAAAATACTGAACATGGATTTATGTGGTTTGAATTCCTGTCTTTCAAGTTGGTTGCAAGTGGTCCAATTTCTTGTTTTTTTGGGGTCATTCGTGAACATTTCTTTCTTGGATGATGTGACTCAAAAGGACTGGACCTGATAGGACAGACATGTGATCAGTTACCTTAGATTTGATTGATTAGTCTTAGCAGTGGTGCAGTCAGACTTTCACCAATTAAATTTAAAGCAACCCGATATTTTAGATCAGAAATAGTTGACAAAAGCTGACAAAAAAGAAGAAGACAAAAACAGTATTTGAACTTGAATTTGTGAACCCTAAAAAGACAAGTTTTTGACAGTTTTTGAATTTTAAATGCTACAAATTCAGTGGTATCTAAATTTTGGCCTGTCTTTACTTCCATATATTTCTGGCATTAGGAGACAGTTGTTAAAGGTTACACATTTAAAACTGGGCTGTCTGCAAACACTGTGAGATTTTTTTAAAGGCATTTTCATTGATCAATGATTTATCCGTGCAACATGAGCTCCTACATGTGTGTAAATTTGTCTTTGACTTTCATTTTTCCAATCTAACTCCCTCCCTCCTCTCTTGTCCTTCCCTGTTCTCCCCACTTTTCTCCTTTCCAGTCTTGCACTTTCTCCTTCTGTCTCTCATCACTTCTCTTCAACTGGACTCTTCTGATTGTTTCTCTTGTTGTGACACTGACATTTTTTATTTGTGCTTTATCTACCCTCTGTTTATCTACAAGTGTGCTCTGCTTATCTGCTGTACAGTAATTTATTTAGAGTGAACACTTGCTTGTAACATGCAACTATTGGCCATCAATTACATTGCCTTGAAAAGATGTGGCATTTATTGATTAGGAGTTAATTACATTCAGGATCTGGAGCTCAGTTTTTAAGGCTAAGCTGAAAAAGCATGAACAGTTACAGTGTCCCACATTATTTTAATGATATATTCTTGTTATATTAAACTTAATGTATTATATTTAACCAGATAGATAAAGTTATCTTTTGGCTGGCATTGATATCTGCCTTTTAAAAGGTTTCTAATTTGACTCAATTTCTATCTCCACTGCCCCTCTTTTCTGACTGATTTCCCATTTTTCAATTTTAATCAGGTTTTTTTTAATGTTTTAAAATGTAGGTCAGTCCTACGAAATCCGTATGCTTAACAGAAAACTAGTGGAGTATACAGATATAAGCAGCAAATATGTAAAGGTAGGTGTAAGGTATTGTGTTTGGTTTCTGTTTTTTTTTTTTTTTTTTACTTTCATGTGACCTCTTCCTCTTTCTTCTCATCTGTTTTTTATGTATCCGTTTCCTGGTTCGTCACAGGTCCCTCGACCCTCCCTTCCACTTCTGGGGTGGGGTGTCGACCTTGGAGAGCTTGGTACTATCACCCAAACTCTGTCCTAGATTACACACACACGCACACACACACACACACACACACACACAAGCACACACACTCTTTACAAACGCGCAACTGTGACTTCTCTATGGTTCATCTTAAAGGGTCATACCAGTGGTTTTGAACATTAAAGCCTAATTTCTGCCAGTTCCCAAAAACACACAGCCATATTCACGTGTACAGCTGCAACTCACAATTATGTTCATTATCAATTAATCTTAGTCATTTTATTTATAAAATGTCAGAAAATGGTGAAAAATGCGGATCACTGTTTACAAAAGGCCACAGCCTCAAGATATTTCATTTCCTATCATAAAAAACTAAAGATATCATGAAATATTCACATTTAAGAAGATAATTTTTCTATTTTTTTCATTACAAAATTACTCAAACTGATTAATCGATTAGCAAAATTGTTGCCTATTAATTTTCTATTGACCAGGCGATGTATTGACTAAATCGATGCAACTACAATGAAGAGCTTCACCCACCAAAACACACTATTTCACTTGTAAAATAAGCTTCTATCCAGGGACTAATTTCCATGACGGACATATACATCCCTTCTGTGTATTTCCGCGTTGGATAAGTTTGCAGGACTGAGTGGTTCTGATTGGCTATCGTCTACTCCATGAAGCACACCATGTTTCTGACCAGAAATATCCTCCATCTCCTCCAACAGTGATACTAAAATATTACGTTCATTGCAGCAGAAACCCTTGTGTGTTACAGTTCCACCACCAGCTGCCTGTTGTGGTTGATGTGCTGATGTAGCAGTAGTATCATATCACCTCTTCTTTCCATCTAGCTTGTCTCTGCACCAATAAGCATGCTGCAATTTAAACACTGTCAAAATAACTTAAACTAAAACCAGTGCAAATGTGTGTCAATATGATGCATTAGCTATGAAAACATGTTTCAAGTCTCTGCAAGTTGATTTTAATAGCATACAGAAATTAAGTGAAATCAACGAGCCTCTGGAAGGACAAAAAGGAAAAACCCATTAAAGAATTACACCAACACTTGTATTAATTGGGAAATGGCTGTCAGTAGGCACAATGGAATTTCTGGACTGATTTTGTAAAACCACTGGATTGGTCCTTTAATGTGGCCATTCTGCTTTTTGTCTGCAATACTGGAACTTCGAGGTCATTTCTGGAAACTGTTTGTGTCTTTAATAGAAATATTGCTCTTGCCCACCATGCATTGCTGTCATGTACTTTCATCTTCATCACACAGGTTGTTATAACACGCAGAGTTAATGCATCTTTAAAGTGTTACTTAGATTTCAGATGGGGAGTTCAAAGTGACTCCGTTTATTGCAAAGACGTCTGTCTGCACACTCACTTAAGAGGGAGGTCATTTTATTTCATTTCTGTGTGAGTGCATCCACTTGACGTGGCTCTGTTGTCAGGCGTCTGTCATTTGAGACTGTAATGTTAGCGGTTAGCATCCTAGAAACAAAAGAATGGGACAGGTGGCATCTATGCAAACACATGACGTGCTGAGTCCAGGGCTTTTTTGAGTCCTGACATTCAGTCATGCATGAGCGTCACTCTGTAAACATCCCAAAGATGCATGTTTTTTCAGGATGTTAATTTAATTTGTTGATTTATTTCATGCCCTAGCAGGATTGAAAAAAAGGTTGTGGTTAAAGGGTCACTCCACTTATTCCAGTTACACACTTAATAAATGGTTTATAACACACTATAGTGTGATTTTAAGCAGATGTATGTGTTTATGAATGTATGGTATTGTTTTATATCATTACAACAGAATTTCATTATATTTTCACTCATCTTTTTATACATCAGCCTCCAGATATGTTTGCCCACAGGAGGAGTTATAGTACATTAATAAACACTAATATCTCCTAATTATTACATTATGGCATGTTTTAAACCGTTTATTAAATGGGATTTACAGTAAAATGTTGCCACATATGTGTCACGCCCAATCCAAGATAACGCTGATGACACCACTGTGACATCAGTTGGGTTATTTACTGTTGTCCCTCCAGAGTAGAAAGTAGTACTCCTAGTGACAAGTAAACTAAAACACTGTTGGAGTGCCCCTTTAATGAAATCTTAATCTATAAACAGGGACAATATTAATTTATTTATTGTTGTTTGATTATGATGACTAGACCATAGGCTGTATATGGACTAGATACATTATTAGCCAACATAAAGTGGATGAGTAAGGTACAATAGATGCAGTTGGCAGAATTAATACATGGACTGTTTATGTTCAGGGTTCCCACATGTCTTGAACATTATCATTACATTGTTATAAGTTTTTCAACTTAGTAGAAAACATTAAAGGTGCCCTGTAGCGTTTCGGACCTCTAATATTGCTACAGATTTGTGAGTTATGCTGTTTTTTAATGGGTGGTTCCCATCTTGTTTGTCATGTTCCTCTGGATTTAAAATAAGTGAAAGATCTGATTAGCAAATTGGAAGAAAATAAATGTATTTAATTCATTTGTTAGACCTAGAGGATACACACAATGAGTTTTGGTGAGTTATAAAATAAACATCACTTTTGTTTGACTACAAGAAAACTCCACAGGGCACCTTTCAGTCCTCTGAGCTTTTGGAAATCTATAGAAGGTCTTGAAAGTACTTTCTGGTTTCAAAACTGGTCTTCAACCTAACAAGATAATCAGGCCTCAGTGTTACACCCCCCACATTTTGGAATATCCCCAAACAAGACTTTGAAAAGTCGTTAAAGATCCCATAAAATTGTATTATTAGTACTTTTAATGGGATGTATATCCTGAAACTGGTCAGTCAGAGGGTTGAGTATGAAGAGAAAGGTTCGATGGAGTGGGTAGAAAGAGTTTTCAGTTCTTTCCACTAGTGCACAGTGACATTACCCCTGCAGAGGCTCTGTTTTCCAGGAACCTCAAATGTCAATTTTATGGGATCTTTAACTTTGTTGTTCATGTGAGTGTGGGAACCCTGATTTTTAGGTGAGGAGTCACTGTCAGAGCCTTATCTCACAGGTACCACATGTGGCTCATTGACAGTGAGTCGTTTTCCTTGTGAGGTATGACTTCTGTATGTCTGGCAGTAATGGAGATGAGTCCATCTCCTTACCTTTGCCTCATTAAATTGCCTCAGTATGTTTTAATGAATAAATGAGGGGAGCCTTTTCGCACTTTGCCTAACAGTCTGGCTGTTCGGCCACGTGCGAGCTGCCCTGATTGAGCTGTATCTGTGCTCCGGCCTAACGCCTGATCCTGCCTGTCCACAGAGCATTGTGCGCGTGGTGTTTCATGACCGTCGACTGCAGTATATGGAGCACCAGCAGCTGGAGGGATGGAGGTGGAACAGGCCGGGAGACCGAATCCTGGATATAGGTAAAGCTGATTCTAGCAACACATGACCTCACTGATGATTTACAACTTCTTTAGGTATGCATTTTATTCCCCAGCTTGACTTTAAAGGTGCAGTGGGTAGAATTTAAATGGGATATAATATTCTTATATATGTTTGAATTAGTGTATAATCACCTGAAAATAAAAATAATTGTGTCTTCGCTACCTTAGAATGAGTCCTTTATATCTACAGAGGGAGCGAGTCCTCCTTCATCTGTGTAGCCCTGAACAGGCAAACCAAACCATGCATGTTTTTTGCAAGTTTTATTTCCACTGTAGGTTCTCCCACATGCTTGAAAGGCAGTTGGGGGATTATTTAAATGGCAAAAACCTGCAACATCACCCCTAGATGCTGCCAAATCTGACACACTGCACCTTTAACACATGTATTTGTTTATCATGGATGTCCCCAGTGAGAATGAAGGCCTTCATCGTGGTTTACCCAATAAGTTGTTGAGAATGGCTGATGTATGATTTATTCTCATGTGATGATTTATACTCAGGCTGTTTAGAACCACCATTTATTGGCTTTCATGTATGTTTTTAGTTAACATTCCTGGTTATTCTTAAAATCGGCTATAATCTATATTCTATAATTGACTATGCACCTGCTTGATAATGAATTTCAGTTCACTGTTTAGCTGCAACTTGACTGTTTTGGTTTACTGTCAAGCAGCTGAAAAAAGCTGAAAAAAGTAGCTTTTTCCTCTCCCCCCAAGTGGCCAAAATATACTAGTTAATGCAGGTTTAACATTTAAATTTCATCTCTAAATAAGTGACAATCAAAGGCAAGGAGAGAGGCACAAACCCGTCACTCTGGCAAGAAGTTGATTTAGAAAATATGACTGACTGACTGGCTAATAACTTGCAGATATCCCGCTGTCAATGGGGATACTGGAGCCTCGTTCACACCCTCTGCACCTCAACACCATCGAGTTCATCTGGGATCCTGTCAAGAATGCTTCTGTTTTCATACAGGTACTGATAAATTATGGTTAAAGAGAGCATCAAAAATATTCAGACAAAAAGTCTGGAATATTTGAAAGATGTTAATATTTGTCTTGTCTTCTCAGGTGAACTGCATCAGCACTGAGTTTACCCCCAGGAAGCATGGTGGGGAGAAAGGGGTGCCTTTTCGTATCCAGGTGGACTCTTTCACCTCCAATGAACATGGGGAATACATGGAGCATGTCCATTCCTCCAGCTGCCAGGTCAAAGTCTTCAAGGTATGAAGCTGTCTGTGATCAGAAATACAACTTCATCTATCTGTAACATATTTATAAATTTCACTTCTAATGTCTAATTCTTCTGAAAGCCAAAGGGGGCTGATCGCAAACTGAAGACAGACAGGGAAAAGATCGATAAAAAGTCCCTTCAAGACAAAGAAAAGTATCAGCAGTCCCATGAGACCACGCTGCTAAAAGAGGTGAGGCGTGCTGTTTGCTCTCTGCAGGCCACGTTGCGTAACAGAGCAGATCTGAGGAAGCTTTGTTTGCTTACATTTTGTCAGTAGCGCTGTCATGTTGTAACTATATTGATCCAGCAGTGGTAAATTCTTGTGTTATCTGGATATTTATCTCATCTCATCACCACCGGAGCCACAAGATCATTACGCTTTATAGCTGGTTTAGTTGGATAGTCAAAATGTTTTCCCCTCATCCTGTTTTGCTTCCCTGCACACAAGAACATTTTAAACCAGTACTACATCACTGTGTGTTAATATTCATTTTGAGTCCTTCTGCAGAAGACTTGCCTTAGTGACGAGGTCTGTCAATGATTTGGCCGCTCGGTGCGTCACTTTAGAGTCTCTGAACGTCACGTGACTCAGCGGCTTCTGCTTTAACTTTTATCTGGTTTGTCATTCAACTCAATAAAAAAAAAAAAACCCGATCAGAGATTAAGGGAGGAACCAAAAAATGCACTTTAAGTTTGTAAAGAAGTGACCACTGATAATATGGACATGAAGTGAAGAGAAGAAGACATTTATTTATTTACAGAAAAAACAAAGATTACCAAAAAACTGCATTAAATAATTTATTTGTGACCAGTAGGGGGCAGCATAACACTGACATGTTGTTATAGCGAATATTTCTGCAAAACATGCCGATTTAAAGACATGAAGCAGCATTAGAAATAGTCTGGAGTTGTGTTTCTCTTGTTTCCCCCGTCACCAAATCCCAAGGTAAATATCTTTAGTTGTTCACCAGCTAATCTGAGATTTTGTTTGCTGTTGATAAGGGCAGAGACTTCAGGCCAAGCAACCAAAACAATCGGCTACAAGAGATCATAAGGCTCCATAAAGCTTGTAGTGACTAAGCTTTTCACTATAGGGACTACGGATGCAAATTAGCAGTTTTGCTATAATACGGCATGTTTACAGAGATGTTTTAATATCAATGTTCATCAATATGCACTGTCCCTATCCAAAAATAAAGTATTATTATTATTTGTATTACTATTAAGTCGTTTAGATGTGTACTCAGAGGTGATATCCAGTATTTTGCATCACTTTTCATTAAGGTTTCAATATAAGGTTAAAAGAATACACTAAAATATATCTTAGTAAAGTCAAAAACTGTGTGCTTCTCTCTATCAGCAACAGTAGTGATTACTGGCCTTTACTATACACCCCCTAGTGGTCGGGGGCAAGCATTACATTAAAAACAAAATCATGGCTGCTACAAAGCTGAAGGCAACTAAATTGGGTTATAACTTTCTGAGGATTCATTATTACAAGCATTACACATAGTAATTCACTCCATTGTTAGTTGTGGTTTGTTTTCCTAAAAATAATGTATATTTACAAGTTGACTAATCTGGAAAAAATATGTTCTTTTGTCAAGTGCTCTCCCTGGCCTGATGCCCTAAATCTCACCAGCCACAGCAGCAGCAGCAGCACTCCATCTCCAGTTTACCACAGCTCGCCAACTTCCTGTACTTTTGCAGATGGGTGAGTCAACATTAAAAGCATGTCATCATTAAATTGTCTTGTTTAGTAGATCTCTGCAGATGAAGCTGTAGATTAGTGTCAAATCAGTGAAAGTTGCATTTATATTAAAAAAAAAAGTTTGACAGGAGCTTGGTTGATCATTTCAGTGGTCAAAAAGCAGTGAAATTTGTACTTATAATTACTTATGGTGCTCCCTCTATAGGAGTTTACCAGGATTGCACCACAATCCCCATGAATGAAAACAAAAACCTAGACTTTTCAGTCATCAAAAGAGCAGAAAGATAGGCTTCAGAGTAGTACAAAACACACACAACACTCAACCAATGACCCCAATCTGTTCTTTCTTCCTCATGTGCATGTTTGTGTAGCAACTGTTCTCCAAACCAGCAAGGGGAGCTGCTCATGCCCGGCTGCTCTGATGTAAGTAACGGGGAACAGTGCAGTGTGAAAGTGTTAATGTTGCTCTCTTATTCCTTTTAGGCCATTATTTGGAGACAGTGGATGCTGTGCTGCTATACTCATTTCAAGGGCTATTCTTCTTTTTGACATGTAGCAACTTCTGCCATCATCCTCGCCGCAGGACACTCAGCAGTGGCTGCACCGTCACAGGTTCTCGCCTTTCTCAAGGCTCTTCACCAGCTTCTCAGGTAACATGGGGGGATGAAAAAAATAACACAACATATTTTGATTCATGGAAAAAAACAGAGGAGTGTGTTTGAGAGAAAAAGAAAGAGAAGGCATAAAGCTGAGTGACTCATATAAACATTTTGAGGAATTCACTGAATCACTTCCTGTAACATTTATAACCCTTTGAAAGCAATTAGACTAAGAAAGAGGTGATATCTGTTAGTGTGTTTGTCCATCTTAGCATCAGATGAGATTACACAAACACATAGAGCTGGTCAGGAAGCAGAACCAGATTTTTCTAATGCTGTTACAGGTGCTGATATACTGAGGATGAGCAGGGAGGATCTAATCCAGATCTGCGGCCCGGCTGACGGCATTCGCCTGTTTAACACTATGAAAGGAAGGTGAGATATCAGAATCAGCTTTACTGACTGATTGTGTTTATGCATACAAGAGTTTTACTCTGGTTTCTATTTCTCAATGCACTCACACAAAACAGCAACAACAACAATGGTCAGAAAGCCAGAACAAAGACAATAAATCTGAACAAAGATCAGTGAACATAAACATACCACTGTTATGCACAAGCATGTACATGACAAATAGGATTAAAGTGGTGTAAAGGTGTGTGAGTGCTGAATAAATACATACATGTACAGTAGAAGGTTATGTACAAAATATAAAGCTTGCTTCTATTAATATATGAGAATTTAACAGTATTGGATGATATGTATGTTATTGCACATTTTGTATTTTAACTGTTATAAATGTTTATAATTTGTAGGTACACAGGAAGGTTTGGCACTTAGGAAGAAATTGTGTCTGTGTCTGGTTCAATACATTAACATTTATTTAACATTAAATTAAACTTTGAATTGCTCAGACAAACATACTTGTGTTTTGTGCAGCTGTTTCATTCATCGAAAATGGACGGAAAGGTTCTGTTGTTGATGCTTTATTAGACATAGCATGGTTATAATAAAATGGAAGATGTGAAATGTATCATTTATTTAATAAATCCTGTTGATGACTGATATCTTAATCTGTTAAAGAAAAAAAAATGTAATGCTGACAGCAAGTTTTTAACTACAGTTCAAATTCAAAATATTGGAGAGAGTGGTCTCCCCCATTGTCCCGTCCTTCCCATACTCAAAGCTCATGTAGGTTTTTAGGGTGGTTTGAATCTATCTCAGTTGATTTAATTAGCTTGTTTCCAGCTGCAGCATGCAGTGTTTATGAGCCGTTGTTTCATATCTGGCAACTCGGGTGGTGTGATGGGCGTCAACCTGATCTCACAGTTACAGGAATGCAAGAAATGACTACAACCTCTTACCACTGCATCATGTTGCGATGCCACATACTGTGTTAAAATAACGTACCAGCATCATGATCAGGTTGAATGGACAGCGGGCTGAATCACTCAGATCAAAGACAAAAACAGACGCTCTTCACCAGGAAGGAAATCCCAAAAGGAGGCTAGCTGACTGTAGTGTAATAGTCAAAGAAGCCAGTATTTCAACTTACCATGTTTTCTTTATGCTCTTATGACATATCCTTTATGACCAGGTGTGGCAAGCCAAAGTTTCAAGTAACTGCTGAGACAATGCCTGCCAGTCCTCCCTCAAATCTGGTTTAGTTTCCTTCAAAGTCATTCCCTTTTCTGTGCCTATACAGTGAACTGTATCTATACAGTATTCATTTCAATCCTGAAATTCAGTGTTAAGGTAGACAAGAAGGCAAACAAAGAATATCCATGAGTACTTCTACGAGTTCCACCTTGTTTTACAGTCTCTTCTCACATTTTCCAGGTATATACAGCCTCGTCTTACCATCTATGTGTGTCAGCAGCAGGCCAGAAATCAACCTCTCATTAAACCAGGAGGTGTCGACAGTAAGGGCACATCCTGTATTATATGATACCTATTATTGCATGCTCCATTTTGCACTATATTCCTTCATAAGTATCCAGAATGGAGATCTAACCAGGAGTCATTTGATTTATTCTGACCATGTTGATTAAATGAATGTGACATAAGAAATAGTTTAAACACTCCTTCCAGTTCCTGATTTTTTGAATATCATTTGAACGTTGTTTTCACTCATTTTATGAAGAAGTTTGTTTTCTAGACCTAAACTCTCTGTGGAAGTAGTAAAATATCAGGAAATGTTTACAAATGAACCACCACACAGCAAAATAGCACAATATCAATTTGAAAATTTTTAAAAATTAGGTCATGAAGCTCATTCGTGTGTCCTGTCTCCTCTGACTTCCTTACAGTCTACCACGCTCTGTATCTGGAGGAACTGACACTGCTGGATCTTTCTGAAAAGATTGCCGCTCTGTTCAGCATCACTCCTCAGCAAATAACACACATCTACAGACAGAAACCCAGCGGGATCCATGTCTTAGTCTCTGATGAGGTATCTATCAACCGATAACTCTTCAAAACTCCATTTACAGACTTTTATAGATGAGTATCCATGCTTGTTTAGCACTGTTGGACTGGATTAAAACCTGACATAAGAGGTCAATGGCTTATTTGTTCCTCTGAGTGAAAAAAACAACCTAGAATATATATACAAAAACACTAAAAAGACTGAAAAACTATACTGATGAGGTTATTGTCTTGAACTGACTATATACCATCATTTCTAGAGGTGTTTCAGGCGATGCAACATGAGTGTTGACCTCCAATAAAACACATAAACTTGAGTGTGAATATTCATAAACAGTCGGCATATTAACATAAACATTACATTAACACTAAAAAGACTAAAAAACTATACTGATGAAGTTTTAAGTTTTTGACATGCAGCATTTTGGAAATGTGTATCTGTTAATTTCAGATGGTGCAGAACTTCAAGGAGGAGATGAACTTCATCATCAGCACTATACGGAGTAAGTATTCCACTCTCTGTTAGACATTCCTTATCTATTAATCCAGTGTAGCTTGATTATTGATAGTCTTACATGATCTTTAACCTTTTATTGTTTCCTGTGACTCAGGTGAAAACGCAGATGGCTTCCACATCGTGTTGAAATGATCTTCACAGTTTCAGCTCTGAATCAGTGGAAATGTACAGATTGTATATAAGTCTCTCTAGTTAGAAATATGTTACATTTGCTAAACATTAATAAGACAATAAATCCTCTAAGCTTTCAGTTTACTGTTGATCTTGTGGCTTTGTTTGGTTTCCTTTAATTTTTCTGTTTTATGTGTATTTTTGTGAAGCTACTGATTCATGTTTGTAATGCCTTGTAATTAGTGATAAACCATGCGGTATTACTGCTGTATTATTTCTTGCTTTCCAAACCAAGTCTATGAGTAAATGTGACACATGATACAGACAAATAGAAAAGACAAATGAACAAAACTGTATTATCTTGTCTTAAAGCAATGCAAAGTGACTGCTGTATGTTCATGCTTCTCTCAAATATGAATGATGTGATGTAGTTTATGGACTGTTTCTGTTGCAAATGTATGTTATACAGTTTCTTTCCTTGATGGAGTATAATGTCAAATTTGGAAGAAAAAAAAGTGAGATGTTTATGCACATAAGTCTGTTGTATGTTTAACAATGGCTCTATGTTGCAGTTAGGAGGATGATTTTGTATTTCGTTTAAAATAAAGT
Organism: Scomber colias; assembly: GCA_021039105.1. Taxonomy (NCBI): domain Eukaryota; kingdom Metazoa; phylum Chordata; class Actinopteri; order Scombriformes; family Scombridae; genus Scomber; species Scomber colias. Next base: position 223,617 of record JAJDFG010000177.1, read on the forward strand.
ATTTTGCACTGTTTTCTATCAGTCCACACAGCATTGAAGTATGTGAAAATGTCTGATAATGATTATTCATTACACCAGGAAACATTAGGAAGAAACTGTTCCTGTGTCTGCTTCAATACATTAACATTTATTTAACATTAAAATAAACTTTGAATTGCTCAGACAAACGTACTTGTGTTTTGTGCAGCTGCTACATTTGGAAGATGTGAAATGTATCATTTATTTAATAAATCCTGGTGATGACTGATATTTTACTCTGTTTTTAACTACAGTTCAACTACTACAGTCCAAATTTAAATTATTGGAGAGTGGTCTCCCCCATTGTCCTTCCATGTAGGTTTTTAGGGTGGGTAGAATCTATCTCAGTTAGTCCTGTTTGTATGTTTCCAGCTGCAGCATGCAGTGTTTATGAGCTGTTGTTTAATATCTGGCAACTCGGGGGGTGTAATGGGCGTCAACCTGATCTCACAGTTACAGGAATGCAAGAAATGACTACAACCTCTTACCACTGCATCATGTTGTGGTGCCACGTAAGGTGTTAAAATAACGTGCCAGCACCACGATCAGGTTGAATGGACAGTGGGCTGATCACACAGATTAAAGCAAAAACAGACACTCGTATCAGGATGGAAATCTGTACAGAGAACATGCTGGTTGTAGTGTTATATTCAAAGAAATCAGTATTTCAACATACCATGTTTTCTGATACATTGCTTTGATAACATTCATGGTCATTTTATGAGTTACTATATCACATACCATACTGGCCCTTTACAATCAGGTGTGGCAAGCCAAAGTTTCAAGTAAGTGCTGAGACAATGCCTGCCAGTCCTCCCTCAAATCTTGTTTAGTTTCCTTAAAAGTCATTCCCCTTTATGTGCCTATACAGTGAACTGTATCTATACAGTAATTTAAGTCTTGAAATTCAGTGTTAAGGTAGACAAGAAGGCAAACAAAGAATATCCATGAGTCTTGTTACTTCTACAAGTTCCACCTTGTTTTACAATCTCTTCTCACATTTTCCAGGTATATACAGCCCCGTCTTACTATCTATGTGTGTCAGCAGCAGGCCAGAAATCAACCTCTCATCAAACCAGGAGGTGTCGACAGTAAGGGCACATCCTGTATTATATAATACTTAGTATTGCATGCTACATATACAGTATGAACATACACAATACTTAGAAATATGTAAGAAGAGTTACTGCAACTTTTTTACATTGGTGTGTGATTTTTTGCACTATATTCCTTCATAAGTATCCAGAATGGAGATCTAACCAGGAGTCATTTGATTCATTCTGACCATGTTGATGGTGCACACCTCAAACTCTTCTGCCTCTATTAAACCAGGACTGTTTACTCATAATTCAGATGTAATTACAAA